>NJDC01008503.1:9054-43545 GCA_002245475.1 Calephelis virginiensis
TGTGGGCGTTTGGCTACTAAAGAAATTGGAAATATCAGAACAAACCCGTAACACGTGATCCACTCGATCCTGATGTCCACACGTTATCATTCAGTACTCTCGCACTAATAAGTAGCGTATCCCTTTCCGTTGCCCAACAAACCATCGTGAACATAGGAATAAGCATTCCACTATGACAACAAAAGTAAACCCCCGAAGGGGAAGGGAGAGCTCCACCCCACTCTTCCCGCGAGAGTGCCAACCAAATAATGCACCCCCCGAATGACCCACAACCCGGGCCCTAGATCATAATTGAATTAATAATTACGATTTAGAATTATCTCTTTGCCATCCTATCACAAGGAGAGACCTATTACCAGTGGCGACCTACGTACTAGACAGCGGTCCGAACACTGTAAGGCGTTCACAAAGAATGCCTCGCGAAGCATGCTCACCTTGACTTATATAGCCGTAGCAGCCGACAAACAAGCTGATAAGACAACACCTGCAAGCGCACCTGCTACTGCACGTGGTGTTTACTTGAAGCCTTTGAATGCCAATATATATTGCGCTAGTTGCTACGTCAACTATACTTATAACCACAGTATCTAAGACACACATACGACCTTGCGACATATATGATTAAAAATTGTGTATAAGTATTTTAATGAAATTAATAAATTATCGTAACGTATTTTCGTGTATTTAAATAAACTAGTGGTCGCCCATTGGTCAAAATTCGACCATAATACATTTTAATATCTTGTTGATAAGAACGCCATCTTCATTTCTCAAGACCAACTACTTTATTTTCAAACTTTATAGTACGCCATCTGTGATCTTTTATCGTTATCATCAATATAAGTTTGTGTGTGTCAAATGCATGGTAGTGTGGTTAATGTTTTATTTATTCATGTAATGTACTTTATAAGCATTATTATTGAAAAATATTAGCGTATTGCACTTCTCCTACACATAAACTATAAATGTGCCAAATTTTATGCTCCTGCGTTGGCGCAATTTTCGTAAAAAGGAGCCCAAAGTTTTGTCATCACGTATTAAAATATAGATTTTAAAGGCAGAACTGGGCAAGAGACTCGGCGTAGATTCGGTGGGCACAGCATGAACTTAACTAATAGTTTCTTATCTGGCTATCTATAAAAAAAGGTGTTGGAATTTTAGACTTAACTTTTATATAAATGTAATTAGAAGCGAAAAATCGCAAATTCGCTAAACGATGAAAAAAAGCCAGGGTTAGACGAACATTTAAGATTTCCGTTAGTGATGAGCAGAATTGGTGTTAGTTTTTTTTGTAAGGCCAAAACCAGTTTTGAACATGTACCTTGGAGTATCGAGAAGAAAGAACACACGACATAGATATATTCCAATATATTTTTAAAACAAACGCGTAAAGCAACGAAAATGGATTTACCGGGTTTAATCTAGAGTTTTCCCCGTGTTGGTCTGGGCTCCTTTGCGGGATAGACCATCTGGCTTCCTACCAGGCAGCTCATAAAATGCGAGCATAGGCTTACCGTCACTAGCACCGTGACATCTGTCTAGGTGGTAGAGTTTCGCAGCGACTCGCCCGGATTGGTACCACCGCCTTATCTATTCCTGCCGCCATAACGTCATGACGTGTTCCGATTTGGAGGGTAAGGTAGCCAGTAAACTTACTTTTGCTCGAGGCCTAACGTCCCGACCTCAGGTTGGCAAAGCACCATTACCGCCTTTAGTGTCTCTAGACGGCGTGAATTTTTTAACATCAGGAAATCCGTCTGCTTCTTTGCCTTCCAATATCATTAAAAAAAACACGTCATAATATTATTGGCAATGGGGTCGTCACATCCACATCTGTGCCTCTTTCCATTATTGTAGAAATTAAGAAAAGAAAAAAAAATATTTGCGAAATATGAGTGTTACAAAGATGTCACAAAATTGTTTAAGGGTTCCATTATATACAACCAACTTGTGTGCAAATATTTTAATAGGTTTTAATCAAATTAGTAATTTTAATTATTTATTTACTATTTACACAATGTTTTTGTATTGATTACTTGATTATTTATTATTATAAACAATTTTTGGAAAGTACATTAATTTATCCTTATTGTAAAGTAAACATGTATTCCCATTCGAAATGGCGAAAAAAATATATCCATTTACGATCAAAAAATCTTATTTCGATATTAAGCAACGTTTATAAACAAATATGAATAAAAATATGTTCATAACTTGTGTTCATTACTCTAGCCTGGATTTTTAGATCGGTGTGTGATACTGAATACAAGTTCATACATATTCCATACAGGTTTTGATAGTTAATTTCGACATTCATGAAATAGAATCACGTTTGAATCTAGACTTTCGTCGCCTTTTAGTACGTAAAAAAAATAATTTGCGGTTAATTTGTACAATTTAGGTTTATCTACAAATGTGTCAAGTGTCTAAAGGTACTATCTACTTTAGGTAATTGTAGCGACACTTGAAACATAGACGTCTTAAGACGTCCCACTTGTTCACGCGTCACATCATTACAACTGTATAGTGAAACCATTATATTAAAAAAAAGTAGAATCATATTGGTACCACCGCCTTACCTATTCCTGCCACCAACGCTTGCCGTTGACGTGTTCTGGTTCGGAGGGTAAGGTAGCCGGTAATCTTACTTTTGCCTAACATACCAGCGTCAGGTTGGCAAAGCACCATTACCACCTTTGGTGTCTGGTCCCGCCCCGACTAATAGAAACTAATAGAGTTATTGTAAAAACTGTGTTATAAAATTACTGTGTATATAAAATTACTGTCTATACTAGGGTATAGGAAATATAAGTACATGAACGAGACATAAGAAAACGTCGCAGAGGAAAATCTTCTTGCAGCATAATACCTTATGCTTAAAGAATTGCTGCAAAATGGATTTCAACATTGTGACAATAAATGCAATAATTGTCGAGCTAGTAGTTTATATGTTACCTACTAAGTAGTTTATATGTTACGCGGCTTCGCTTACGATAAATTGAGATGTAAGCTATCCTATATACATTTTATTGAATCAGGCGTTACTTTGCAGAAATCCATTATAACAAATGTAAAATAAGCCTTCAAATCCCGCGTAAGCAGTGTAACTGTTGTGGTAAATAGTCCTCCAAATGACACAGAATGTGACAAGCCTTACTAACTTTTGAATGTGTGACCGCGATTCTGGTTCGATTTCGATTGTTTACAAAATAATTTTCATTCTAAAACAGACATTCTTGAGCATTTAAAACCGTCGAAAGTATAGTTCTGGCGCCTAAAATTTTTATATCGCTTGACAATGACTGAGGCTTTCGTAATCAAATTTTATGAGGAGTAACATATTTATGACAGAACGTCTATTAAAAAATAATAGCGTGTGATGAATATCCTATAGTGTTAAAAAAATCTAAACATAGTACGTAACATAGTAAATATTATGAGCGAGATGTAAAACACAAAAATATATTGTAGCGCCTACAATATTTAAATTGCAATGCAATGTTAAACACAATGTATACAATAAAAAATATTAGTACAATGCTTTGATATTTTCTATTTCTAACAGGTTCTATAGTATTCTATTAACAGATCATAGCCGGTGAAGTTGTAAAAGCCTCGAGGTTAGCAACAGATTAGCCATTTAAAAAAAAATAACAGACGACCTTATGATGGCCATACAACATGCTAACTTAATAATTGACTTCACGCTTTTCTATTATTTTTTCCGGGTCTTCTTGTCTCTGAAAAGCGAACCCCAACTTCGTACTGCATTTTAATTACTAGAGGAAGAAAATACTTTCATAAAACATTGCAACATAAGTAAAAGTATCTTCACGCCCATATCCCCGAAAAGGCAGAGACGCGGCTAGTGCACCTTCGACTAGCCAAAGATACGAAGTCCCACAATGTGATATTTGGCAAATGTATCGCCGACGCCTAAATATAGGATTTAGGTGGCAATTTATTAAAAAATAAAAAAAAACTCATTTCATTTTTTATTGCCGGGAACCGAATCCGGGGCCTCATGAATTCTAGTCCGACGCTGGACCGCTAGACGACAGATACAGAATATATTCTTAATTTCTTACTAAATTCAAAGCTTTTTGCATTGTTTTAAAGTTACACATTTTTAACTCACTTCATGTTTTAAATAAATAAAAGTAAAAATTAAAGCCAGTCTACGCTTCTATCTGCGGCCATATTCTAAATATAAATATTTAACTTTTGATGTGGTTTTCACTGTTAGGTATTTACCAAATATTATATTTACAAAGGTGTATACAGTACATACACATACATACATACATATCTTCACGCCAAGTCCCTTACGGGGTAGGCAGAGAGTATCGAGTGCCGGTACATTATAGTAAAAAATGTATTTTGAGATATTTTTATACTTTTATGTGGCCCAAGCCGCTAACTTACGTGTTTGCCTAGTACATACCTACCACCAATTACTGAAACAAATGCAGAACACAAGAATTACAGGCGCTCAAAGCAAGATTTCCTATATTGAAAGAATTATAACATCCTCTTCGTTTTCATCGGCCTATAAGGAAAATCTACATATTCGCTGATTTTCCATCAAGTTCATGTAAAAAAATCTAACTCTTAAAAATTACGTACCTAATTAAGGAACCAACCATATTGAAACCATATATATTACAACGGATCGAAAATTTTGTAAAAAATGTCAGTTGTAGGCCAATTAACGCTTTAATTAATCGTCATGTTCCGGTTCGGAAGGAAAAATAGCCTCAAGACTTGTACAATTGACCTAACATCCCGGCCATAGGACAGCAACGCATCTATAACATCTATGGAGTATCAATCAATGGTTGTCTCTTACCATACCCATGTGCTGTTTCGCTGACTTTTAGATACATGGAAATAACATACATATGGAGCTGAAATCTAAATGTAATGTAGCAAAGAACTATTCAAATCATGTCAGCTTTCAATCCAAAAAAATCTGCATCGAAATCCATCTATCCGTTCAAAAGTTATGTTGCCACAGACAGACCGACTCAGATACACACACACTCACTGAGAGATACGTCAAAGGTATTATATATTTTTTCCTTATAGGGCAAAAAGGGCAAACAATAATACCATCAAAATTTAATTGTATGACATTCCCCGTCTCAAGGTTCTAGGGCCGTAATATCATAATGAGGGTTTATTCTCCCGTTTATAAACTCTACGTCAAATCTTATTATGCCTCTAATATCCTCCCTATCCTATTAAATGGCGGCTTTTGCGGAACTCCATTCGTCTTACTTATAACTAGCGAAGCCATTTCATAGATATTAAATTGTTGTTTGGAATTCCAATGTATTACTATACGAGCTCTATTGTAGTCTATCTCTGATATCGCATAAATGATATTAATCTTTGAAGGAACAAAAATAGACAACCGAAATATTGTTTAGCTTAGAAATGTCAGTGTCAGTTTTTTAGCTCAAAGTTTTTATAGAGGAAAATACATTTTTTTTTACTTTTCAACCTTCTATTGTTTAAAAATCCTGTCTTATTTAATTCGGGCCCTATTGGCGCGTTGCGTCATCGCTGCGTCTTCGCTGCGTCGTCGCTTTCCATTTATCTTATCCACAATTTTCGTAAGCGAATTGGGCCTCGCCCTTATTTGTCTTGTAGAGGGTACTTATTAATAGTTTATTTATGTATTAAACTATTTATTTTGTTTTTAAAAATAATATAAAATTAAATGAAAAATCAATTCGAAATTAAAACCAATTTCATATACTAAAGATTACTTAGTGGTAAAACTCCAGCTCCAAAATAATTAAACAACTTATAACAAAACAACCCTTCCCTTTATGAAAGAGTTAATACTTGCTGTACTTTAAAAGGTATTTTGGTATTACGGAAGGTCGCCTTCGAAATATTGGGACATATTAAACTTCCCTTAGAGACAAATGTTTATGTTAAGTTTACACAACATGAAACACCAATTTATCTTAATATCTGATTACAAAGCAACAAAAGGGTTTTGCTTTTAACATTGTATTTAAAGAGTATCAATGTCTATTGAGCTATATAAAGTCTTTTAAGTAAAGGTACCAACATATCTATATGAGAGAGCTATGTCTGTATACATTGATAATCTGTATATTAATACGTGATGCCAAAACTTTGGACCCCTTTTTACGCAGGAGCATAAAATTGGGCATACTTATAGTTTATGTGTAGGAGAAGTGCAGGACGCTAATATTTTTCAATAACAATGCTGACATAGTACGTTAAACCAATAAATAGAACATTACCCACACTGCCACGCATTTGACACACACAAACAAATATATTGATGATAACGATCAAAGATCACAGATGGCGCACTAAAAAGTTTGGAAACAAAGTATTTGGTCTTAAGAATAAGAAACGAAGATGGCGTTCTTATCAACAAGATATTAAAATTTCTAAAAATAATTAGGTAAGATTGTGAATGTTTCTGATCTCAAAAAGTTTTCGATATCACAAAGCTTGTCAATTAGGACAAAACTTAAAACTTAAAATACAGACAGTTGATAATTTTGTAATCATTAATCCTGACGTATCAGTCTAGCTTCCTTCTTATTCATTAACCTTTTCAAAGAAGGAAATTCATACAAAAACGCCGGTTTTAGAGACAGGATCTTACTGTGATTTCTTAAAGTTCTGTTTTGACAATACGATGTATCAACACAAGAATACGACTTTCTTCCATGCAGAATAGAACTAGCTTAGCTTGACTTTAGCCTTTTTTTTTAGAGAACTTAGCTAGATTTATTTTGTTACATTACCAAACAAACAAACAGCTTCCCTAATGGTAAGAGACAGCCGTGGACTGTAAACATCATAGGCATTAGAGATGTGTCATTAGGTTTTAGGTCTAATAAGCAATGGCCTGATGGCTATCCTATCCCTTAGACCGGAACATGCCACTGCTGTTATGACTGCAGGAATAGGTAAAGAAGTTGATACCTATCCGGACAAGTTGATGTAAAGCATTTTATCACAAGTAGTTTTATTGGTAATGGTCCATTCAATCTGTGCTAGCTTCTTACGATCTTTTTGGTATCGAGGTAGATGATCTATGTATGTAATATTATTAATTTAAAAGGAAGTATCTACTGGATATGAATCAATTTAATATAGCTTCAAATCATCGAGATACAGGCCCAGTTTCATATGGTATAAATATAAGGATGAGAACAATACAAATGCAGAATCACTTAATAGTTGACTTGCTCTTACCATTGGATTCTTACCGCAGCGATGGTATGTGTTCCGGCTTGGAGAGTAACAGGGCCATTGATTTACAAATTGGCCAACGAATACTGATAAGTCGGAAGTAACATGTTTCATAACCATACCTTCGGTACTTTTATCGGGCACGTCAATGAATTGTATAATATTACTAATGGATGAAATAGATTTAAAGTGTTTCGCAATACGGAAATTCTAGTCAGATGTTTTCTTCGTGTTGTTCCGGTCTCTTATGTAGAACGATATGATAATGGTAGGCAAACAAGCAGACGGATTTCCTGATGGTAAGCAATTCAAGCCGCCTAGCGACACAAAAGGTTTTAATGGTGCGTTGCCAACCTGAGGCCGGGATATTAGGCCTCGAGCAAAAGTAAGTTTACTTCCGAACCGGAACACGTCAACGGCAAGCATTAGACATTATGGCGGCAGGAATAGATAAGGCTGTGATACCAATCCGGGCGAGTCGCTGCGAAACTCTACCACCTAGTAGGATGTCACGGTGTTAGTGACAGTAAGCCTATGCTCGCATTTTACGAGCTGCTGGCAGGAAGGCAGATGGTATATTCTGCAAAGGAGCCCACACCAACACGTGGGGTAAACTTACGGGGGTTATTACTTCCAGGCAATTCGTAAAAGGCAGACAAAGGTAAAATGATCACAATTTTTTTTTGTTTTGTTTGAGTTTTCGTTTCTGAAATTTTAGCGACTAATATAAGTGAGTTATCATTTTTAAATTCACAGCGACACACAGCGACTCGTCCGGATACCATCATTGCAATGTGTTTGTTCTTGTCACCGCTTGTTATTTGTTAATAATATAATTGGTCAATTAAAAACCATTACTGTCGTTTATGTAAATTTATGAATGTTTTTTGCCTTAAGCTCCTTACCAGATGTAAAATAAGCCTTTATTTCGCTAATTCCGCGTAAGCTTTGGCTTATTTTACATCTGTTATAATGGATTTCCACAAAGTAACGCCTGATTCAATAAAATATCTTAAGTTCCTTATTTATTTTTATAAGATGTTGCTACACTAGCCACATTTTTGAAGATAGCTGTTTCACCCATGTGTAAATATTTTTTCTCTTAGTCGTGCATGGATAATTTTTACGTGGTTTTTAGGTAAAAAATTGCACAAAAAATTTTCAGTGGTCAAGATATTATAATCTTGATAGTTTTAGGCAATACGAAATGTTATCCAAAATATATGCCACTTTTGTGTTTTTTATATTTTTGCCTCCTGCAAACGAGCGAGTGGGTCACGGACATCCACAACACCAGTAGTATCACAGATACGTTGCCGACCTTTAAGGAATGAGTACGCTCCTTTCTTGAAGGTCCCTAAGTCATAATCGTTTGGGAATACCGCCCTCGGCAAATGGTTCCACAAAGATGTTGTGCGATGTAAGAGTTGTAGATCGCCACGCGTCAAGATGACGGGCATGATACTTTAAACTCAGTCGCGAAGTCCGAAGTGGAAATCAGAGGCTGGAATTAAACCATACAACCAAAAGAGTTAAAAAGTCGTCTAAAATAGTTGTTAATATCTATATATTAATACGTGATGCCAAAACTTTGGACAACTTTTTACGAAAAATGCTCGGACACAGGAGCATAAAATTTTGGCACACTTATAATTTATTTGTAGGAGAAGTGCAGAACGCTAATATTTAAGTACATTAAAACAATAAATAAAACATTACCCACACTACCATGCATGTGACACACACAAACAAATACATTGATGATAACGGAAAAAGATCACAGATGGCGCACTAAAATGTTTGGAAACAAAGTAGTTGTTGTTGAGAAATGAAGATGATGTTCTTATCAACAAGATATTAAAATTTATTATGGTCGAATTTCGACCAACAGGCGATCACTAGTAAATATAAATAGACCAATCAAAATATTTTCCTCTTAGCAATCACACTTAAGAATTGACAATAAGTTTCACACCACGAAATGCACTACAAGCCTGCTATATTTCTCATAAACTAAATTACGTCTACAATCAAGGTAACAGTAGGAAGTCAATAGAAAATGGAAGCAATAACAATTGAGATAAAAACGTAGGAACCGCCATAATATTCCTATTCATGTAGTTCCCACGAAATTAACATTCAATTGTGTGGGGTTTCGTAAAACCTGCCTCCAACTACACATGGGTCTTAGAAGCAAATGCTTAGATTTCCTCTTTTAACTTTAACCGATGGAACTACTCTCTCCAGTGATCATTTATAATGTAAAACCTTTATTTATTGTATATATGGAAGCGAGAGTTGAGTATGTCAGAAAAAAGCATAAAAGTATAATAAATGCTGCCGAAATTAGAGCACTACGGAAAATCTGTGGTGTAACGCTCGCTGAGCGCATTCGTAACAGTGAGATCCGAGAACGAGTGGGATTGAAAGAAAGTGTAGGTGTTAAAATGCGTAAGGGCATGCTCCGATGGTTCGGTCATGTGGAAAGAATGACAGATAAAAGATTGACAAAGCAGATATACAATACGAATGCGGATGGATGTACATAGATACCTGGAGAGACCAAGGTTGACATAACACGATCAGATCACTCGGATATTATCCGAGGGTGGTGCCAAGAGTCTCCGAAAGCGGCGTGATTGTATGAAAATGGTAATGATTGTGAAGGAAGCCACACAGCTTTGTCATGATCGTGAGGTCTGGCACTCGATACTCTCTGCCAACCACGTAAAGGACTTGGCGTGAAGATATGTATGTATGTATGTATGTAAAACCTTTAATAAGATTCTTTTCTCTGCTCTTATTCAACCTAATATGGCATGTAATTTTTTTACAAGTCTATGTCCATATGTACACACACAAACGCACGCACGCACGTACACACGCACACGCGCACACGCGCACACGCGCACACACTTGTACCTATATTTATGTATGTGTGTAGATAAGTCTGCGATCATCATCAACTCAGACTCTGTCTATCCCTTTACATCGGTCGAACTTTATATTTAATTACTTTCTTTTCAACGAGTCCAGATTGTTTAATACGCTTCCTGTATCGATGAGGCAGGTGAGTAATAAGATTCTATTGAAAAATAAAACTTATGAATGTTTTTTTAAAATTGCATTTCGTATCTACTTTACTATTGCATGTTTATTTTATCAGACCTTGGTATATCATATTTAGATATATTTATTTATGAATGGCTGGTAACTTTATCTTTTTTGTTGTTTATTTTATTTATGTTATGTATATAATATGCAATATACCTATAATTATCTAATCATAGTTTATACATTATACCATGTAGTTATATTTACTAGTAGTTAGTTAGTATATATCTTATTTATATGTAGGGTGTAGTGTTAGTATTTCAGTATGAAATAATATCAATCCAGTTCAAATTTATCAATTTATTCTTTGTTTCTTTGTTTTGTATTCTTTATATTTGGGACCTATACAATTATTTGATCTCTGTTAGCCTAAATTTTGACTGCGAGACAATGCATATAGCAATAAGTTCGCCTTTGTACTCAAAATTCATTTGTACAATTAAGTTTTTTTATTAAATAAATAAGTATGTGTCCTTTGTGAAATCTGAAGATCAATAAAGAGTATTTATATTCCTTGGATCAAATGAAGAAACCATAAATATGTTAGATGCGTTTTAATTTTTCAAGTGGCAATGACGACTATAATCAAGTTAAAAAAGGTGGCCAACAGACGTCATATTGTAAAAAAATATACCTAGTCAATTATATAAGTTTTCACTTATGGCTGAAGAGACAATTAAAAACATTGTGAAATAAATCAGTTTTAATTAAAATAACCGTTAAGTATTTATAACTAACTAAGTTGGCCTCTGGCTTTGATTTCAATTTCATGGTTTTTTATTTTTAATAATGCGCTTGTTTGACTGTCTTAACAATAAATAAGAAGCGTTCATAAAATTTATATATCATCTCATTGGACTTTTTTCATCTTTTCTATTACGTGTTGGTCCGGGCTACTTTGCAGAATAGACCATCTGCCTTCTTGCCAGGCAACTCGTAAATGGCGAACATAAGCTTACCGTCATTAGCACTGTGAAAAACTAATAGGTGGTAGAGTTTCACAGCGACTCGTCCGGATACCATCATCGCCCTACCTATTCCTGCCGCCATAATGTCCAATGTTTGCCGTTGATGTATTCCGGTTTGAAGTATAAGGTAGCCGGTAAACTTTCTTTTGCTCGAGGGCTAACATCTTCAGATTGGCAAAGCACCATTACCACCTTTGATGTCTCTAGGCGGTGTGAATTTCTTATCTTCAGGAAATCTGTCTGTTTCCCTTTCATTATCATAAAAAAAGTAACATTGCTAATGTAAACAAAATTCTTAAATTATTTTGAAAGCCCTGTTTTAAGTTTTTTTATATAAGAGGTCAGCGAACAAGTACCCAGGACTCTTAATGGTAACATACCACCGTGGCGTATAGACACCATAGATGTTATAGGTGCGTCGCTGTCTGTAGCCGGGGTGTTAAGGTAATTGTACAATTGTAACGGCTTCCCTACCCACCAGACTTTAACATGCCACAGTCATTATGGCGGTAGAAATATGTAAGGCGGTGGATAACCAGTAAAATTGCTGCACAGCACTCTACTAACACGGTTCCGGAAACTAGCTCAAAATCTTCTTTTTTTACAAACCTTTTCTTGTTACAGTACCTTTTGATGAATTTCAAATTAGAAACTAGGAATGTACTATAACTATTTTATGCACATTTATGTCCAGTTTTCATAATCAACCTACCCTAATCCGTAAGTATAATTATTTGAAGTTTATCTAAAAACATTAACTGTGGAACAAGCTATAAATACCTCTATAAATTTTAAAGAAAGAAAAAATTTCGCCCCAGACAGGATTTGAACCTGTAACCCTTCGTCTCAAGCCGATGAATGCTCTAACCAATTGAGCTACTGAGGATTCAAGTCCCAAGTTTTTTTTTCTTTTTTTCTTTCTTTAAAATTTATAGAAAATTATCCCAAGCACAGGGCAAGTGCTAAAATAAAAATACGTTGCGAAAAACGAAAGTTATGGCCATTCTAAAATGTGAATTTCATCTGTAATGATGAACTCATTTGGTGGGTACTCAGAATTGTGTATCTATAGGACATAACTACCCGCGTTAACGGGTTAGAAAGGAATTAAAAATTTCGCCACGGGACTTGAATCCTCAGTAGCTCAATTGGTTAGAGCATTCGTCGGCTTGAGACGAAGGATTACATGTTCAAATCCTGTCTGGGGCGAATTTTTTTCTTTCTTTAAAATTTATAGAAAATTATCCCAAGCACAGGGCAAGTGCTAAAATAAAAATACGTTATAAATACCTCGTTACTTAAAGTTACACAGTAAATATTTTGAATTCACTAATTGTACCTAGTAAGATTTTTTCATGCCAAAAGCACTAATTACCTTATTACCTAACCTAAATACAAGCAACAGGATTTAGATTCCAGTTTCTAGTTATTATAAGGTCTCAGAGTATTTGGAAGACGGGGAAAGAAGTTTCAATCTCCCACTGCATTTTGTAATGTGATTTATTGTACTTTGTTTATCGCCTCTATGGTCTAGCGTGGTCTAGCCGGGTGTTGGACTTGACTGCATGAGTTCCCGGGTTCGAATCCCGGGTCGACCAACAAAAAGTAAATTAGATTTTTCCAATTTTCTAATAAAAAAAAAATGTTGGTCGGGATTGGAAATGTGCCCGGTTGACGATAGGCTTGCCACCTATCACATTGTGGGACTTAGTGTTTTCGGCTAGTTGTGGGTGCCTTGGTTGTACCTCTGCCTACCTCTTCGGGGATATGGGCGTGAAGATACTTACTTTTTACGTTTTAAGTAAGTTAGAATTAAATTGTAATTCGTATAGATATTTATCTAGTTTATAATGTAACTATTACTATTGAAAAAAGACAAGCCCACTGAGTTTCTTTCCTCGGATCTTCTCGATGCGAGGCCGCAATTCCGATCCAGTGGTAATATATAAAGATGTCGACGAGCACAAGTACCACTTGTATGGTTCACGTGAATAAAGTTTTTACTGATTCTGATTCTAGTCGATGACGCGATTTTGTCTTCGTTGGTATATACAAATAAAAGATCTTTACGCCCCATATCCCTAAAGAGGTAGGTAGATGCACAAATAGGCACCCACGGGCCACGACTAGCCCGACTAGACTAAGTCCTCACAAAGTGGCAAGCCTGTCGCCAACCTGACAAATGCCGGGGTATATGTAAGCTAAATGTATTTCTACTATTGGGATTTCCACCATTGTATTGTTATTACGAAAATGTTAGTTTGAGATTTATAAACAACTTTACCGGTTAAAACATATGTCTCTCAAAGTTCAACTTGCAGTTTAATATAATATTAACATTCAATTTCATTGTTTCCGTAACTTAAACGGAAATAATTATTATGAAATGTAAATTTAAGTAAATCGTGTTTTATTAACAGTTACGTTAAATTAAGCAACACTGCATCCACATTTTATTAATGGTTTTTGAAATAATTAAAACCTTCTTTTATATCATTCTCACTGCACGATGCACGTTTGTTTTCTAACCATTTTTTTATTTGTACTTGTATCCTATAACGTTAGTCGCTTCTGATAATATAAATTGTAAAGTATGTTTCACACTTAAACTGATAAACTAACAACAGTGAATTTTAGTCGTGGGTGCCCTGGTTGTGCCTCTGCCTATGCCTGTGCCTATGGAATGAGTTTGGACAAATTTTATCCCAGTTTTGAAACGGATCCTCCTAAAAGGTACAAACTACTGCAAACAGCAACTTTACTAGCTGCTGTTTACATTAGTTTATAGTATCTACTAAGCAAATCCAAGTTGGATTTTCACCAAATTACATTTCGCACAAAGATTTCCAGGAGGAGGAGGAGTTATTTTCTAGTCTTCAGCAAACGCCATAGAAAGGACTTACAAAAGTTATTTTAAAAAACTAAGTGTAGGTATTTACGCTTGTACGAGCATAAGTACGACCAGAGCAAATACGTTCAGCCGAAGGTACTACTTGTCTCTCCTCTGTATTTATTGCCTCTTAACTTTTCACTTAGCAAGCCGGTGTAGGACATGACTCCATGAGGTCCTGGGTATGACCCCACGATATGGAACAAAAAGTAATTTTGTGTTTTAAATTTCTAATAAAAACAATGTCGCCCGGAATTGGATATATACCCTATTGGCGATAGGCTTGCTACCTATCAAGTTGTAGGACATAGTATATTCGGCTAGATGTGCGTATCCTGTTTGTACCTCTGCCTACCCCTTCAGGGATATGGGTGTGTAGATACTTTTTTTTACTGCTCAGCCCTATTTGGCTATAAGTGGCAAACTTATCTCCAATCAGGCACATAACCAATCTCGAGCAAGGTTGCTTTTATTAAATAATTGAAAAAAAAAGACACTTCTAGTTGCTCGACCCAAGAATCGAGCTCAAGAACTCATTAGTCAACCCTAAAACCAGAGCACTAAGCCACAGTGGCTATTACTACAATTTACATTTTTTTATGATATTGGAAGGCAAACAAGCAGACGGATTTCCTGATGGTAAGAAATTCAATCCGCCTAGAGACACCAAAAGTGGTAAAGGAGCGTTACCAACCTGAGGCCGGGATGTTAGGCCTCATGCAAAAGTAAGTTTACCGGTTACCATACCCTCCGAACCAGAACACGTCAACAATAAGCATTGGACGTTATGGTGGCAGGTATAGGTAAGGCGGTGCTACCAATCCGCGCGAGTCGCTGTGAAAGTCTACCACCTAGTAGGAAGTCACGGTGTTAGTGACGGTAAACCTATGCTCGCCATTTATGAGTTGCCTGGCAGGAAGGCAGATGGTCTATCTTGCAAAGAAGATCGGACCAACACGGGGACCAATATTAATACTAATACAAGAAATCTGTTCGAAATCGGCACAGTTTACTAGTCAGGGTTAAATTAAAAGGGGCGAGAGCATTTAATCTGTGTATTGTAAGCGAAAATGTTCCCTAAAACACAAGGTCGAGTCCGACTAACGGCTGCTAAATTATTCTCACATAAAGGAATAGTTTGAACAAAAAATTCGTAAACAAAGCGGATATTTAGGGCAGCTTTTCATAATATCCAATGATTCACTGCAATTTTTTTTGGGAATTCTCTTTTTGTTACAAAGGAATTTGGTAATAGATCAAAGTTACGCATTTTTTTAATGGGAACAAGAATAGCTTCTGATAAGTCACGAGTTCCAGGTGATAATAAGTTATTTTTATTTTAGCACTTGCCCTGTGCTTGGGATAAATTTTCTATAAATTTTAAAGAAAGAAAAAATTTCGCCCCAGACAGGATTTGAACCTGTAACCTTTCGTCTCAAGCCGACGAATGCTCTAAATAAAAATACGTTGCGAGAAACGAAAGTTATGGCCATTCTAAAATGTAAATTTCATCTGTAATGATGAACTCATTTGGTAGGTACTCAGAATTGTGTACCTATAGGACATAACTACCCGCGTTAAAGGGTTAGGAAGGAATTAAAAATTTCGCCACGGGACTTGAATCTTCAGTAGCTCAATTGGTTAGAGCATTCGTCGGCTTGAGACGAAAGGTTACAGGTTCAAATCCTGTCTGGGGCGAAATTTTTTCTTTCTTTAAAATTTATAGATAATAAGTTATTGTTAATTTAAAACTCTATTCATTACTTTTGTAATTTAGAATAGGAACCAACCCAATTCCTATTACTGATACAATTTGACATTACTGTGTTTAGATTTTGGGAAAAATATAGTGATTGAAAAGGAAGGTTTTTATGTATATTTTATGACCGCGCGAAGCCGGGGCGGGCCGCTAATATAATACAATATAGACTAATTAAAAGTAAATGCTATCAACTCGAAGCTGGGATGAACTCTATTGCAAATATTAGTCTGGAAGTAATTTAATGTGCTATTATGTAATTATTGTGCATTCGGGAACCAAACTTCTACTTACACCCACTACTACTGCACCTACTAGTTCTAATTAACCAACTAGAAATAATGACAGGGAGCTGCGAATTATTACTTCAACATTGTTTTTCTTCTAGAAAATAATACATACCATTTTTTAACCGACTCAAAAAAGGAGGGGGTTATCAATTCGACTGTATGTTACGAGATTACTCCTTTAACAGTAAACCGATTGTGATGGTACCTTTTTGAAACATAGGCCATGATTTCGAGATGATCATTAGTAACGTTATCATGATCCAACCAGTGGTTTTTAAGTTACAATAAGAAAAGTATACAATTTTTTCTTATCTTAGTTCAATATAAGTGAAGAAACCACTAGTAGGATTTTGATAAAATTTATGTGGACCATTTCGGAACAAGCTCTCTTTCGAAAAAAGACATGGTTTCAAATCGCGACATGGTAGCAAAGTAAATAGTTGGTCGGTTTTTACAGTTTTACTGCGCTTAACTATTTGTAAGCATGTTAAACAAATTTTAATGTATTTCAGTTAACATAACAATTAACTTGTTTTCTTAAGGCTAAATTCTCACCAATATATTAACAATTAAATAATAACAGCTTCTAACACAGCCAAACATAAAAAACTAATTATATAGATTGCAGCCGTCTCTTACATTTAGAAGAATCAACTCTTTTATTCTGTCTCATAGCACAAAAAGCGTATAAGATACAGAATAGCATTTATATTTATTGTATACATAATAATTATCCGTGTACAAAAAATTATGAAAGACAACTTTCTCAAAACAATTATTTTCACTTTCATCTCATTTTTTCTAAAAGGAATTGCCGCCGTACGTTGTATGACGTCAACGTAAAAGTTAACAGGGAAAGTTTCATCAGGAACTTCAACATGAATCGACGAATCAGGGTGGAATGCGACATGCGTCACCAGTGATCAATTGTATATGGTGATTGACAGTTGTAATAAAAGTTTTACGTCACTTAGATTTCTTAATTCCTATTTATTATTAATTATTTAACGCCTCTGTGGTCTAGCGGTTCAGGTGTTGGACTTGACTGCATGAGGTCCTGAATCCCGTTTCGGACAACAAAAAGAAAACTTGGTTTTTCCAATTTTCTTATTAAAAAAATGTTGCTCAGGATTGGATATGTGGCCGGTTGGCGATAAGCTTGCAACCTATTGCATTATGGGGCTTAGTGCCTCCGGCTAGTCGTGGGTGCCCCGTTTGTGCCTCTGCCTACATCTTCGGGGATATGAACGTGAAGGTATTTTTTTTATTTCCTATTAAAAGGCAAACAAACATTGGGGCAGAGTGCTGTACCATATCTTGCCCGAGTCCACTGTTTGACCTCTTCTTGCCGACATAGAGACAGTATAATGTTCCGATCCGGTGGGAAAGGTCAACAGTCAACAGACATACTCATTAGATCAAATCATCTAACAGCCTGGCCACAGGACTCTATCAGGCCCATGGTTGTCTCTTACCTTTAGGAGAACTCTGTGCTTACTTACTGTTTTATACCATAAAAAGGACATTTTCGAAAGGAAAGTAGGTATGCATTTTTCGTCATAGTGGACAGGAATATCTTATGAACGGGATGTACGAGTATATCTAAGTCTAGGTATTCATTAATTTATTATCTATATATGACCGCCTCGTTGGTCGAGTGGCTAGCGTACACGCCTAACTGCATCGACCAACCGCGAGGCTCGGGTTCGATTCCCGACGGGGGCAGGCATTTGTGCGATGAACATTTAGATGACTGCATTGCCGGGTCTGGGTGTTTATTAAATATATTCTGGTATCTATTTAAGTATTTCTATGTATTAGAATCGTTGACTAATACCCATAAAACAAGCATTTAATTTGCTTACTTTGGGATTAGGTTCAATTTGTGTGATTTGTCCAGGGATATTATATATATTATATATATATATACAAGAGTAACTGTACCGGTAAAGTTAACTCATAAAAACGTACAATTTGTTTATTTTGAATATAATCATCGATCAACTTGTTCCATTTCTTTATTATTTTTTCAGCCCAGTCGAAATTAGCAAAGTCCCGACGATATCATTTTGGTTGTCTCTAATATACTAAAATGAATGCAATCCCTCTTACTCAAAAAAAGTAAACGTTCATTGAACAAGCGTTGTACTAAACAGTGTTTAAACTTGGATTCTCAACCAACAACAGACTGACACGTCATACCCTTGCAGGATGTTATTAGTTGGAAGTCAATTTTAAACAGTGTTTAGCTAAACAGACATCTTAATATTTTTTGGTACGGCGGAATGTGTGTGAGTGTATATGTGTTTATTTGATATTTTTTGATATTTTCCATCGTCGGCGCTTGGTAAAACTTCCAAATATTCATATTTTTAAAGAAAGAAAGAAACACTTGTACTGTTTTACTTATCACTTATAATTTATTACTTTGTAATGATGATAACATCCAGATGATGCAGTATAAGCGAAACCGATAGGCTACTAATTACAAAGTAATAAATTATAAGTGATAAGTAAAACAGTACAAGTGTTTCTTTCTTTAAAAATATGTATATGTGTTTACTGTTAAGACAATAACTGCTGTCAGGTTTTATACTCCTTTATTCACCAGGTAGATATAGGCGATATTAAACTGTACGTAGTAATTGCTAAAAGCCATAAAGAAAAATGAGGAAAGTTTGATACTTTGATAGTATACGGGAATAGATATATTTTTTTAATTTAGCGGTAGACTAAATTTTTTATAAAGTGCGTATTTTTTTATAATGTCTTTTAAGGTTATTCTTTACCTATTTAATAACGCCTACGTGGTCTAGCGTCTAGCGGTCCAGGTGTTGGACTTGACTGCATGTGGTCCCGAGTACGATTCAACAAAAAGAAAATTTGGTTTTTCCAATATTTTAATAAAAAAAGTTGCTTGAGATTAGACATGTGCCCGGATGGTGATAGGCTTGCCACCTATCATATTGTGGGACTTAGTGTCTTCGGCTAGTCGTGGGTGCCCTGGTTGTGCCTCTGCCTACTGCTTCGGGGATATGGGCATGAAGATACTTGTTTTAATTTAATAATTTAATATTGCTTTCGTTGTAGTTCGGCGTTAGCGTTGACTACAAGAGGTCCCAGAATATCCAACGGACAACTCAAATTGTGTTTTTTTTAAGTTATACTTCTTTTGGCGCGATTGGGAAAAATGATGAGAGTGAATTTTTACGATACGCGCGCAAACCGACAGATAAATGTTACAGTCTGAAGTTAGTTGCTACCGACAGAAAAAAGCAACACCCCAAAAGTTAGTTGCGAACCTTTTTATATGGTATTTTTGGATTGTTACGCCAAAGAAGTATAACTTCTTACGTGAGTACATGAGTACACACACTCTTTTTTTTAATAAAAACAATGTTAACTGCGATTGAACAACTGGCTGGTTGGTGATAGATTAGACACATTGTGGGACTAAAGTACATTCGGCAGATCTAGGGTGTCCTAGTCGTGCCTCTGTCTATTTCATCAGGGATACAGGGCCTGAAGATGATTTCATAATTAAAAAGAATTTTAAATTTTGTTGTAAATTATATATCAGCAAACAGGATTTCTTCGTAGTAATTAATATAACTGCAGTTACACATAATGTGTCTGTAATGTTAATAGATTCTATTTTTCTTTAGGTTTAATATAAAGCGGCTAATGACCCCATTTAAACTTAAGTTACTTATATAACGACTACGCTTATCTATAGTCATCTAATTCTTCTTAATTCATAACTCTCTATTTTTAACGCTTCCGTTGAGACCATATACACGCTTGACTCTTATACAGAATCCTGTTTCGGAGTTTAGTAACAAAGTTATGGAACATTCGAAATTCCGAACAAAAAAAAACCGAATGTTCGAAATTTCTTCGAAACGAATTTCCATAACAAATTCTTCAATGGATTCGCATAAAAAAGGAATGCAAAAAAAGACGAATTTCATGTTTCAAAAATACACGTCGCAAATGGGCACCAAAGTCGATTGTACTTTGCAATCTAAAACTTAAACTTTCAGGTTAACTAAGTAGGTAGTACCAGGCATCCAATCAATAACCCTAGAACACGATAATGTACGTAAGTAACAACACAATGGCCACAGGAAAATGTAACTTAAGTAACCAATCCATTTAAGTTGCTAAAAATTTAAAAAAATGTAAAATTGTTTTTATGTTCTCGTAACAGTGAGATCCGACAAAGAGTAGGATTAAAAAAAAGTGTTGGTGTTGGAATGCGAAAGAGCATGCTCCTCTTGTTCGGTCATGAGGAAAGAATGACAGATGAAAGATTGACAAAGCAGATATGTACAGGGGTGGATTTCCCTATAGGCCGAGTAGGCCCGGACCTAGGGCGACAAAATTCAGGGGGCAGCATCTGACCATCCTGAGTCCAGCTGAAGTAGAAGAGAAAGCAACAGCGTTAAAAAATGTTTACTCTTCTGATCTTGAAGAAGGTTTCGTTGAAGAGTGTTAACATTTTCGCTGCCAGTGCTTTTCGAGCCAAAGCAAAACCGACACGCTGATATCGCCGATGACATTATTAAAATGGCTTCATGATCAGGATCTCCACACCATTTATCCTAACGTTGATATAGCTCTACGCATGTGCGTTTGTATCCCGATTACAAACTGTTCCGGTGAACGCAGCTTCTCGTGTTTGCGGCGGGTGAAAAACTATTTACGGTCGAAAATGAACGAGGACAGGTTGAACGCTCTGGCTATCCTCTGCGTCGAATCACAGTTGCTACGGTCTTTAGATTGTGATGATTTGACCAACAAATTCGCTGCTCAGAAAGCCAGGCAAAAGACAATTTGTGAATAACGATTCATTGCTTCTAACAAATAGAAATGGTAAGAATAAGTATCTGAAATACTGATTGAGATAATTAAATCATTTACTGATTATCGTTATTTTTTTTTCATTTGTATTTAATTTCTATAGTTGATTTAATTTTGCATGCTTTACAGCACATAAAGGGCGACAATCTTTCGTAGGCCTAGGGCTGTCAACGTATCAAATCCGCCCCTGGATATGTAATGCAAATGTGGATGGATGTAGGTACCCGGGGAGACCAAGGTTGACATTCCACGATCAGATCACTCGGATACTATCCGAAGGTAGTGTCAAGAGTCTCCGTTCATAGTTAAACGGTTTTTGTTTTTAGTACAATGAACCACAATTTCTCAAGCGTGACGAATAATTAGAGTGGGAGTAGAGGAGAAAATAATATTTACAATTAAATAACGTGTTCTTTTTATTAAACTACTTTATAAGACTCATCCTGATGGTTGGGTAAAAAGTTCGTACCGTCTGTTGGAATATAAATTTACCGTTACACATGGAACATGATGTTAAAAAGTGATAATATAGCAGCTAGAATTTATTTTTCCGCCTCTGTGGTCTACCAGTTCAGTAGTTGGACTTGACTGCATGAGGTCCCGGGTTCGAATCCCGGGTCGGGCAACAAAAATGATTGGGTTTTTCCAATTGTCTAATTAAAAAAAATATTTTTCGGGACTGGAAATGTGCTTGGTTGGCGATAGGCTTGCCACCTATCACATTGTGGGACTTAGTATCTTTGGCTAGTCGTGGGTGCCCTGGTTGTGCCTTTGCCTACCTCTTCGGAGATATGGGCGTGAAGATACCCTTAGAATTTATAAAGAGGTAGATTATAAAGTCAGAATCCTACTACAATCAGGTTTTAACTTATAGTTTACTTTCGTAACACCTATAACAGGAGTTGCATTTTATATTGAATATTCAAGAAGAATATTTTTTCCTTAAATTGAAAATATATTTAATTAAATTAAAGGTCTTTGTAAATATCTAAATATTTTGTACCTACCTATTTATTTAATCAGGTTGCGAATCATTAAAATCAAAAATAAAAAAATAAAGCCAAGTCATTCAAAACAGTTTGACTCGAGATGTATATACCAACTACTTCCTACTAATACATACTCTGTTTAAACTGTTTTTAAGAAAATATTAAGAAATATTTCTGCCTGAATCCAAACGTTAATGACGGTGTCATGTAGGGTAGCCAATACTTCCACAATTAGCCTTACACCCCGGACACAGGATAGCCACGCACCTACAACATCTATGGTATCTATAGACTGCAGTTATCACTTACAATCAGGTAAGCCGCATGGTTATTTGTTTTATTTTGCCTTAAAAATATGAGACATACAATTTTTAAACAGGTAATGTTTAGAAATATGGAAATCATAGAATTAGAGTAAACCTACTCTAATAACTGTTCTTGTAGCTCCCCTCTTATTATTACAAAAGGGATAATCGGTTTAAACTCATTATCTATATAAAACCATAAAGCATTTTGACGTTTAAAATTCTTGTTATTGTTGAACTATACATAACTTTAGACTTATTCTAAAAATTTATGACAGTTAAAAATAATGACTATTTCTTTTATGGTTTTCCTATAGTCCTAACTGATACGTGATAATAATAACAATGAACCTTGTCGCTATCCGACTTCGCACACAGACATATAACTGTGTAATCACGATAGTCTCATTTTTACCTGCGCGCGCGCCTGTCGTGCCTTCGAGAAAGCCTCAGTGCTGACCTGGCGGCCAAAGTGACCGCATGCCGGTGATGCGGCAGACTTTGTGACTTAAGTGTAGTGAGTTAGTGTTATAGCAAGGTGCTGGTGCATTAACCCCAACCCCTCATAGTGAATAACCGGATTTTTTTATTTGAAACGCCCCGCGGCGTGAAAAAGGTTTGTTCTTTCTTCTAATTTATTTAGACTGGAACGTATGCGATATAATTTAGATGTATGAGCTCAGTTGATGATTTAAGGTAATGTGAAAGTTCTGGCGATTGATCGTCGAGTTCGAAGAGTCAGTGTTGACATACTTTTGGTTCAGGTGTGTAGTAAGCAGGTGGGCGCGGCCGTCGTCGGACCAAAATTCCATTCTCTTAAGACAGCTTTCGTACGGTTAAGCAACTTTCATTCAATTTTTATGAATTAACGCTCTTACTCTAGCATTATTTTACCTGCAGACAATCTCCGTACCCACCTAGTATTAATTGAGTTTGAATGTAAGCTATCAAGTTTTGAAATTAAATGTCACTGTTCGCGCCATAGGGAAGACATCAACGCGTTTGAACTCTACCGTTTGCTGTTTAAATATTCTGAAGATGATATCACTGCCATGAAAACGAGTTGTTGTTTAAATCTTCCTTGGTTTTTGTTGTTTAAAATAATGTGGTCATAAATTTATACATCATAATTTTATTTTTAAATATCTTCACCTTTTTTTTGTCTTTTGGGTATTTGTTTAAAAATGTTACACACTATTTAGCAATTTATAAAATACCATGTTTAAGGAAAATAGTTTAAATTCGACATATTTAATGCATAAAGACGATTTCTCATTAGTAACTTGTTTGAAATTGTATTCTTGTTTACTTGTATCTAACATTTACATTTTATAAACACATATGAAATTGATTATCATTTACAAATGTTTTAATGTTTTTTATAATGGAATTTATTTATCATATAAAATTAAATTTTAATTTCCCTTGATCATCCTCATCTCAACAGATGGAAAATTTGCTAAATTCCTGTTTTGTAGGTATAAAACAACACAATATTGTCAAATGTTTTATATGTAGCTTAGCTTGCAATTGTAAAAGTTAAAGAGATATATATAGTCATCAAGTTAAAACCCTTTGTATTAAAATTATAAAACCAAAAAGAAAGAAAACTAACTTCTACCTCAGAAGTTATTTCCAGAACATTACAACAAAAAAAGAGTGAATATCATTTTTCCTTATAACTCCACCTTCATCTGTTTCTTTACCTTTTATGAGGTGAGGTAAGAATTGTCATGTTAAACTATAAGCTATAGTAATAAAAAGAGAGACTGAGTTTCGAAAAACTGTTAAAGAGGAAAGGTTAGTTTTTATAATCATGTTAAGCTATTAGTAATAAAAAAGAGACTAATTTTCAAAAAAAATGTTAAAGAGGAAAAGTTAGTTTTTATAGGAAGAGTTTATCCGTTAACAATAGTTGGCAGCAAGGTAAACGAGGACAGCGTGTTGTAAAGCTTCTTGCGTTGTAACCGGTCCTAGTCCCCTCTGCCCGCGGTATCTGTACCTATTCGACGGTCTACCCCACCCCCTTGTCCCTTAACTTGCCTTTGACGTGTAAATGAATAGATAATTTTATTTTTAAGAATTCTAAATACAACAGTATTGAAACATAGCAGAGAGTGTGAAGATTCTAGCAGATCTGCCCAGCTCTTTCCACATTCGTGGCCCTAGTGTCAACAAATAGAGATGTTTGTTTAGTAAACCTGTATTTGTCTATCAGTATTTCGGGATTTCACGCCTATATCCCCGAAGCCGTAGGTAGAGGCACAACCAGGGCACCCACGACTAGCGGAAGATACTAATTCCCACAATGTGATAGGTGGCAAGCCTATCGCCAACCGGGCACATATCCAATCCCGAGCAAATTTTTTTTGAAATAGAAACTTGGAAAAACCAAATTTTCTTCTTGTTGCCCGACCCGAGAATCGAACGCTAGACCACATAGACCATTAATCAACTAGACAACAGCTGGCGGCAGAATGCCTTCCTGCAACTCGTCTCAACAATCGCCTTATCTATTCCTGTCGCAATAATGATGTAATATTCCGGTCTGGAGGTTAAGGTGCAGAATTGGCTTAACACCCCGGATACAAGACAGCGACGAACCTATAACAACTATAGTATCTATAGGCCACAATTATCTCTGACCATCAGCAGAGCCGTATGCTTCTTTGCTATATTATCACAAAAAATATAAATACAAGATGCCCTCTCCTGTCGTTTTTTAGTCTCCAATCTCCACAATCAAAAAATATATCATGACGTCGCTTCGTTGTAACGTGAAAGAAAGACAAACAAACACGTCATCACATTTATATCAATATATTTATACATGCATTTATGGATGTAAGTAATGTTGACTACCACCCATAATACAAGCATATAATTTAC
Source organism: Calephelis virginiensis (assembly GCA_002245475.1). Taxonomy (NCBI): domain Eukaryota; kingdom Metazoa; phylum Arthropoda; class Insecta; order Lepidoptera; family Riodinidae; genus Calephelis; species Calephelis virginiensis. The sequence continues at coordinate 34,373 of NJDC01008503.1, forward strand.
TTACATTATGGTTATTATACAATTCATTTACGTAATTTTCCCAGAGACGTTTATCACTTGGTTGTTTATAATTTTACTGCTTCCGATAAAATTTGTAACATTCTTATTATTTCTGTTTTTATTTCCGATAAACGAATAGTTCAAAATTTAAGTAAGTGTATTTTACACCCTAAACCTAATTTCATTAAATAATTAATGAAAACTTTAAATAATAAAGTCAACTAAAAAATCATTAATACTTTATACTTCAAGTAAGTTTTAGGTAAAATCAACTACTTTAACTTCCTTGTTCTTCAATATTTTCTTCACTACAGATGATCTCCGGTATTCCTTACAATAAATACATATTTTTAGATTTAAGAAAACGACGATTTCAAGCATATTTTTTTCATTCAAAATATCCCAATTGTAAAATATAAAAAATATATTCCATCATTTCATCTTAAGAAGATTTCCACGTTTTGAAATAAAATAAGCACTGTGAATAATACTCTAAATCAGTTCACAAATTGGAGACATGGAAATGTTAATGTTACGGTGAATTTACTAAACGTGACAAAACACGAAGTGATGAACGTGACAAGAAATTTACCAATGTGATAAACTCCTAGAAAGTGTTTTCAAGAGACTGCCAACTCGGCAGTTTTATTTACATCTGAATCGGTAAAAAAAGAACATCATGACTTTCCTTACAAGACAAAATTAGCCCTTAAAAATCTACAAAACGCAGCCGAAATTAAATTACGCTAATTTTTGCCTTCAAAAAGCCCTAGATTATGACCATTAAAGCCTCCTTAATCACGTTTAAATTGTAGAAATTTATGTCAATAAGTAAAATATCAAAATAGGAGAAAAACATAATACAGAACCTGAATTAAAAAGGCCGGCACGGAAAAAAATCTGATTTTCATATATTTTTATTTAACATGAATTAAAATCTTATCTATATATTCCGAGTGAGTATCAATAGCAACATCCCGACCAAAAATAATAAAGGAAGGTTTACGTCTGTAAAGGGGTGGGAGAAGTAGACCACAACCTAATTAAATAGCAATTTAATTGCAAAAGTTTGATCCGACATTTGAGAAGTTTGATATGAATAAAACTGACGTACAAGTTGACCTTCACCTAAATAAATTTTGGGCTAATATTATCACGGAAATTAACTCATAGAAATGAAATCGTAAACTTAATATGTTATTTAATAAAATACATAATAATATGCCAATCAAATGGTGCTACGATTATAATTCAATAGAAAGTGTTAATTGCTTAATTATAGGTTCACTGCTCGCCACTGTTGTAGTTTGATTTGTCAAGATAGTAAATAAAGTTACTGGCAATTTCACTATTTTTTCTTTGTTTCATCTATTTATATATATAAAAATCAATGCCACTTTTCGTTATAATTTTATAACTCAAGAACGGGCTCACCTATCCAAACCAAATGTTTAGGCTTTGTTCAGACTATTTAGTAGCTGGTTAATGTGAAATTTCTTATTTATCTATCACATTTTTTGTAACAAAAAATTTCAATAAATGGGAGATCATTTTTATTAATGGGTATTTTTCAGTCAATTTTTTTTTCAGATGGGGATTGTGCAGTCATATTGAAACTTTTTAATTTTTTTTTCTTATTTTCTTTTGTTGTGTAATGTCATTCATGAGTTCATATTAGCATAGCACGTACCGGGCCGCTAGTACACATATTATATTTCTTACATTAATGTAAGTGTATCTAGTTTGTTGTCCTTGGCTCGAAGAAGATAGTCTTAAACGTCAAACTAAAATTCAAAGCCAGAAATAGAATTCTAACATCAAATAAATCGTAACTAAATCCTGTTATAAATTTTTAACACTTGATACAATTCATATGATAATATTGAATCGAATGTTAGCATAATTCAATTCAAACATAACCTGTTTAACCAGCTCATACATAAATTGACGTTAATATGACATTTAAAGTAAATGTCTAAGCTCTTGGAGTAGCTCATCAGAATTCCTCCTCCACCGCATGACTGCTCGTGTGTATCGCCAAGTTGCCAGTTAATTGCGCGATATTGCTCCACCGTGGCCGCATTATTGCAATGCGGTGCTGGACATGACTTTATCAATATCCGATTATTATTTATACGTACGTGATAATATCCATTTTTTGAATTGTTATTGTATAATTTACTGACGTGTTGCATTTTCTGGTTGTATTTTACACACATTTTGAAGTATAGTAGTACTATTTAAATTATGCGCTTCGGCAATACTCGTCAAGCTTCTTTAATCCGAATGTATTTTAAATATATATCTATACATATTGCTATTACATAATTAATCATTTCGCTTAAATTTAGATTAGGTCAACCAATTTAAAAATAAAAGTATATAATGTAAAAAGAGGAAAAATTGTAAAGCCGAAGCGCATAATTTAAATAGTACCAACTTCTTATGAGAGGGTAAACAGCTTCATTACGTTACGCGTTACGGCGCATATGAGAATAAGTTAGAGTCATCTTTCCTACCGGGCGTCCCAAAATGCGATTTGTGTTTTCGTCTATTCCATTTTTTAAGTAAACCCTACAATAATTACAGGCTGTTTCCAAAACAAAAACTAAGCTTTGTCTGGGTTGTATGATCATACTTAAGGCTTATGAAAATTGATTCTGAAACAAACAACGATTTCTACCGTTTTATTAAAGATGTATATACTACATCCTTTATTTTTAAAATAAAGTGTTCGCCAAATACCTACATAGGGTTATGAACTACTACTACTATTTACCTTTACTTTCTGTGTTGTAGTATAGAAGTCATATTTATTTATATGTAAAAATATCAAATAAAACAAAGTTATTGAGAGTAACTTTGGGGAAATTTATTAAAAATACACAAAATATTTATTTTGCTAATTCCGCGTATAGCGCCAGCGCAAAGCAAACGGGTTGAAATTCCCAAAATTTGAACCGGTTTGCTGTCCGGACCTGTTGCCACAACACAAATTTGCAGTGGTTAATCTACGGAATCAGCGAAATAAATATATTTTTTGTATCCATTTCATTTTGAATACCTTAAACAATATACATTTAACTTTAATATATTTTTTTAAATAAATTTATATGACACATGTATATTTTTTTGTAATTCAACGTACTTCATGCAATCGGACTGTGGAATTCTCTTCCATCTTCTATACGAAGAAGTGAAACACTATAACTCTTTCAAAAAACAATTGAAGTTGCACTATGTGTCAAACACTTAATAAAATATGTTATTTAATTGTTTTGCTCCATAAATTGTTAATGTATTAATTTAAGTGTAGTTTAGTTTTATTTGCTTAACTGTACCTACACTACAACCAGAATCAATTTATGTTCAAATTTTCTCTCTAGAGTTAGCTGCTAAAAACCTTCACGAGATTAGCTCGTCTATTGTAAATTTTTTCCTAAAAATTGCTATTTCTTTTGTGTTATTTTCCTTCCTTTTCCTGCCGCCGTAACGTCATGTCGTGTCCCGGTTCGGCTGGTAAGGTAGCCGGTCAACTTTTTTTTGCTCGAAGCCTAACATCCCGGCCTCATGTTGGCAACGCACCATTACCACCTTTGGTGTCTCTAGGTGGCGTGAATTTCTTACCATCGGGAAATCCGTCTGCTTGTTTGCCTACCAATATCATAAAAAAAATTAAAACATGCATATTTTTTTGTAGTTCACCGTACTTCAAATGTACCTTATTCTGTATGCAAAGAGCTATTAAGACATGTGTATGTTTCAATGCTGTTGTAACAACGGGCCTTAACATGTCGAGTTATCACGAAATGTTCTTATGTAATGAAACATTATTCAAATCTGATCAGTGATCATAACGCGGTTTAATCACACGACCTCATTTCTGGTAAAATATTATCTGAAATATTTAATATAAATAAAGTTGCGTTACATCAAATTCCTGCATTACTTTATGCAACTTACTCATTATTATCTAATTACATTTACATTTACTTTTTATTATTTTAATTTTATTTATTTTTGTGATCTAAATTACAATGATCAATTTAATAAAAAGGTAAAGTATCTTCACGCTCATATCCCCGAAGAGGTTGGCAGATGCACAATCAGAGCACTCAAGACACTAAGTACCATAATGTGATAGGTGGCAAGCTTATCAACAACCGGACATGTAACATTTCATCCCAGATAAAGGTTATTTTTATTAGAAAAATTAATACACATTTTCTTCTTTCTTTTGTTGCCCGATCAAATTGATCGATTCAATCCCATCGAATCGATCGATTTAATGCCTTACTATCTTCTTTATCACTGTTACCAGTAGTATTAAATGTCCTTTTTCAAGATACTACTACTACTACTACTACTGTATCACTACTATGTACTCATTACAACACATCCTATTAATATTATAAATGCGAAAGTTTGTAAGTATGTATGTATAGATGTTTGTTACTCTTTCACGCTCGAATGGCTGAACGGATTTGTCTGAAATTTGGAAGACAGATAGATTGTGACCTGGATTAACATAAAGGCTATTTTTAATCCCGATCGCACACCGGGTTTCTGTGAAAACGCTGGCGAAGCCGCAGGTAGCAGCTAGTAATACTAATATTTCAGTGATTTAGATAAGTAAATAAGTGTGCCTATAATTACCCCCATTATTTTTAATGCTTAGTATCAGTTGCGCGTAATATACGGTAAAAACGAATAATATAAATATCATCAATAGTTTTAATTTATTTAAGCATATACTTTTTTCTCAAGGCCCATATTGTTCTACATAAAAAACAAGAATAAAACTAGGTTGATATAGCTTAATTTATATACTTGGAGAGTAACGGGGTCACCTAGACTCTCGAGACTTCGGATATTTATATTATTCATTCAAATTGTTATTTCCTAGTAAGTAAAAGGCTGTAATTTCTAATGTACTATCGATATGTTCGATCAAAAATATTAAGAAGAAAGTAAATAAACACAGAGATTTTGTAGAGATAAGACTTACCTAGTATACATTTACAAATATTTTCCTTAACAACAACAAAACAATTTGAGAAATTCACGCCGCTTAAAGACACTGAATAGAATCAGGAAATCTGATTTAAACATAAGAAAGCTATAAATTGAGTAAACAACGGAGAACCTACGAGTATATAATTTCAACTAGATTATACAGTATACTTATATTTATTCAATTTATAAAAGTATTTCCACATATGTATTGCCCCATGTTAGTCCGGGTTTCTTTGCAGAATAGACCATCTGCCTTCCTGCCAGGCAGCTTGTAAAAGGAAATCATAGGCTTCCCGTCACTAACACCGTAACATCCTACTAGGGGTAGAGTTTCGTAGCGACTCGCTCGGATTGATACCACCGCCTTACCTATTCCTGCCGCCGTAACGTCCAATGTTTACCGTTGACGTGTTTCGGTTCGGAGGGTAAGGTAGCCAGTAAACTTACTTTTTCTCGAGGCCTAACGTACCAGCCTCAGGTTGGCAAAGCACCATTACCACCTTTTGTTGTCTCTAGACGGCTGAATTTCTTACCATCAGGAAATCCGTCTGCTTGTTTGCCTTCCATTATCTTATAAGCAATGTGTACCAAATAAAGCAATGATTTTTGAGTCCAATAAATACGACGGCACTCGAGAGCCTCTATCAAAAAAAAAAGAAAAAATAACACCTTTTATAAAACAACATATAAGAAAAATCTTACGATAAGTGCGGAAGTATAAAACGAACGCCGCTATGGCAAGCAACGTTATAAAAAGCTGTTGCCTAGAGCATAACCACCTAACAAGTTTATATTCCGTTTACAAGGAATTAACATCAACAATTACAATAATTGTGTACTAAATATTATAAGTACCATTGGTGATTATTTCAACCTTTACAATAAACGGCCCTGACATTTTTGCTACAGACTCGTACCATCTTTCCGTTTTGTTCCAGTGTTTTATTTTTAACATCGACCACACATCTTTAACTACAGGTTTTAATTTATACTAGTGGTCGCCCGTTGGTCGAAATTCGACCATAATAAATTTTAATATCTTGTTGATAAGAACGGCCATCTTTATTTCTTAAGACCAACTACTTTATTTCCAAACTTTTAGTGTTATCGTTATTATCAATATATTTGTTTATGTGTGTCAAATGCATGGTAGTGTGGGTAATTTATTTATTGATTTAATGTACTTTGTAAGCATTATTATTGAAAAATATTAGCTTTCTGAACTTCTCTTATACATAAGCTATATGTGTGAGAAATTGTATGCTCCTGCGTCCGCGCAATTTTCGTAAAAAGGGGTACAAAGTTTTGGCATCACGTTAAATATATAGATGAACCCAGAAATATCTTTGAACTACAACTTGAAAGTCTGGTGGTTTTTGCATATCGGACTATGCATTAAACTAAGAGTATTACTATATTAATTCCAAATTATAAAGATTATCAGAAACAAATCTTTATAATATGGATATAATGCATAACATATCTTATTTAAATTTCGTCATATTTTGTTTTGTAGAATTGGAACTACAGATGATTAAACGGACCAAGTCGTAATAAATTCTTAAAGTCATTGTACCTTGTCATTTTGCTATTATATACCATAATATCGCTATGTTTAAATGGCAGTTCTATACTACATTAACATATTTTAACGGGAGTTTAATGAGAATCTGCATTCTGCAACCAGACTTGGCAATGAATTTGAAACCGAATAGCCCACATTTTAAATCAACTTAAAATACAAGGTAGATAACTGCTGCTCTACGCATTTAAGTTTTGAATAAATACCACAAAAAATAATAAGTTAGACTAGCTACATTTCTATTAAAATTACTGTAAAAATAGTAGTGCAATTTGCAAAATCAATAATTTTGTCTGAGTTCATTTTCGGACATTCCTATGTAGTCTTTACCGTATTTAGTGTGATAAAAACATTAGAAAATGTTTAAGTATTCTGTGACATTGTCCCATAAAAAATTAAAAATTCACCTTTATACAACTTTCTGAAAATATGTTTTTCGTGTCTTCACTCGGAGATAAGATAGTTTAAATGATAAACGATTGATGATAATTTATAATGGCATTTATTTATGTATTTCTATGTATAACTATTATCTTACATCCTAAATATATACAAAAATAAAACATTTGGGTGAAGCCGAGGACAGCAACTTATACAAAATAATGAAGTAGTTAAACATAATAAAGCAGTTTTAGTAAAATAAACTGAAGAGATGCCCTAGATTATACTCGTAATTGCATTTAAATTTATTAGAGTGTAATAGAAACCTACGCTACTTTTGAAATCCCACTAAACGTGTTATCGTCTACCGAGACAGCTTTGCCGCAAACCTTCCTTTCCAGTTAAATTCGTACCGCAAATTAGTTCGGCATCTAGAATTTTAACTAGGCCAGCAGTTTTAAAGCCTTAAAAATGTTCCATTATTCCTTACGCTGTTTCTTTCGTAGCTAATGAAACGGCAAAATGGAAAACTTTTATTTAAATACTTGGGTAGGTACTTAAATAACGACTAATTCTATACTTTCAAATTTTTAAATTTTCATTTTTTTTTCAAATTTAAAGAAAGATTTTGTTTTGCAATTTGTAAATATCATGTAAATGTCACAAATTTAAAATGTGTGCTTAAGTTGAAGTTCTTTCTTAGAGTCTTCTGCTGGTTGTACCTCCTTGTACCTACCTCTTTGGGGATACGAGCGAAATGATACTTTTTTTAGTTTATTATCTATTTTTTATAGCATTGGAAGGCTAACATACATATAAATTTAATTTTAAGAAATATACATTTCCAATTGACACCAAATGTGTTTACGGTTTGTTGGTGGCCTCACGTTGTAGTATTAAACCTTTTTGCGGCAGTAAATTTATTGACACAACCTAACTATCAAACTCATACGACAGTGACGAGTTTGGACATGATAGCGGAAGAAATAGGTAACAATTCAGGTTAAAAGACCTAACCTAATCGACCAGCTAAATAAAGCATTGATGTGTAAGTTTCAAAAGTAATTTTAATTCCGAATAACGAATAACTTTAACATTGACATCGAAGAAGAACGATATTATCATTGACAATTCTTAATTGAACCATTTCGAATTATTATTATCCCTTATTAATTTTTGAATTATTAATATTCTTCATTAATTTTGAATTATTAATAACCTTTATTAATTTTTGAATCGTCATTAAACTTTTCCTGCTGCCGTAGTACCACGCTCGGCATTCCCGTTTTCTGAGCTGGAGGGCAGTGTTACCAGTAGAATCGAACGAGCAGCCTTAGATCTCGTTCATAAGATATCCACATACCAATAATGTATTACATGCTGTCGGTAGGCGATAGTTGTTTCTTATCAACAGGATAAAACGGACAACAAATACCTAACCTTTTAAAAAATGTTTAAAAGTGTCACTCATTTGTAAGCGAAAGCTAGGTAAAATATTCTTATGAATGACTCAAAAGTAGCACAGACACACATACTGCCTTCAGTTAAATTACTCGAATTTTCAAACAATAAGTCTTTTGTGTGAAAGTGATGTACACGCTAGTTAGGCTTACTTAGAAAAATATTTTTATAAAATATACCGGTAGGTGAGAAAGTGAGCTCTGTTGGTAATAAAAACGAGGCTGACGTGCTTTTAAAATTATGATCACGGTATGTGTTGTTTGAAGTCACTTCCGCGTATTAAGGTTATTTAGATACCCCAAAAAAGTTTTTTATGTCACTTATGTTTAAGGAATCATTTAAATGCTCAAAGATTGCCGTATCAGTTAACCTGCACAGCGAATAGAAACTGTTATATGATAATTTGTTTTTTTTTATAAAATTGGAAGGACAGATATGATGGTAAGAAATTCACGCTGCTTAAGGACACCAAAGGCGGTAATTGTGCGTTGCTAACCTGAAACCAGGATGTTAGGCCTCTAGCAAAAGTAAGTTTATAGGCTACTCTACTCTACAAACCGGAACACGTGTACGGCAAACACTGACGTTATGGCGGCGGGAATTGGTTAGACGATGGTACCGATCAGGGCGAGTCTGTGTGTGTGTGACGGTAAGCCTATGCTCGCCTTTTACGAGCTGCGTAGCAGGAAGGTAGATGGTCTACTCTGCAAAGGAGCCCGGAGTTGACTGATGT
>NJDC01008503.1:58399-73209 GCA_002245475.1 Calephelis virginiensis
GAGAGCGTCCTCAATTTTTTTTTTAATTTTGGCATAAAAAAATTAAAAAGCTGTTCACTGAATACATCAATAAAATGGTTGTGTCACACGATCAGACGGTCGGAATATGTTCAATTAATAATATTCGACTACGAAAGTAAAGTATCTTCACGCCCATATCCCTGAAGAGGTAGGCAGAGATACAACAACCAAGGCACCCACGACTAGCCGAAGACACTAAGAAGTCCCACAATGTGATAGGTGGCAAGCCTATCGCCAACCGGGCACATTTCCAATCCCGACCAACATTTTTTTATTAGAAAAAAATCCAATTTTTTTTTATTGGCCGACCCGGGATTCGAACCCGGGACCTCATGCAGTCAAGTCCAACACCCGGACTGCTAGACCACAGAGGCGATACGATATTCGACTACGGAACACTAATAAAAATGAAGAAAAAAAAAGGAAATGTAAGCGATTTAAATTGATGGTGACAGTAATATAAAGTCAAAAAAATATGTAAATAGAGCATTACATACATTTACGTATTTGGTAAAACTTCATTGTACAGTTCCATTGTACGGAACATTAAAAAAAATACTTGTACTTTTACATAATAAACTTCTTATTCATTATAATACATTGATTGACTATCAGTTACTAGACAAATACACTGAGTTATAATTAAGTATATTTTATAGCCCTAATATCGACGTAAAAATTGAAAACGATTGCCTTATATGTTGCAAAGTATATAAACAATAAGATCGCCTTTTTAACAAACTATCTATCCAGATTGTAGTTTAAACAATTAAATATTCCTTAGACAAATATTAAAATCTACTCCCAGAGAAATATTGAAGAGGCTTTTTACAAAATTGTGTCAAACCGTAAAATAAAGCTAGTATATATTTGATGGTCAATAAAAGCTTACCTTACCTTAGGAATGACACAGCAATAGAAAATGTATATATAGCCTTATGTCCTGATTTCACAAAAGACTACCTCGACATAATAGAAAGGCATAAATTGATATTTTTATCACATCTCAGTCATAAATGTTCTCGGTCCTTTTGAAAATGGAAAGAATATTTTCACCAAATAGCCTGCTTCAGGACGGATTTGTTTATGTCTTTTCAAATCTAATTTGTCCTATATATTGTGACTGTATTTAAATTTCTAAGTTGTAAATTTATTAAGCATAATATATTATTTAATCAACATATCCTACCATATTTTAAGATATAAATTAATGAATTTAAACATTGGATTTTAGACTTAAATCGTCGCGAATTAACTCGCAACTAGTTGCAACTAGGCCGAAATATCGACAAATAAAATAAAAAGAGATCGTGAGTATCCCGTATAAATAATTAAAAATGTTAATTTAAACATTGCTTGAACCAAAGAACACTTATCATTCTATAACTATGAATTTAAACATTGCTTGAACCAAACCAAATTTAAATTATATTTAAACCTGCAAGGTACGTTTCGTACGATGAAAACAACATTAACTAAATCAAAAATGAAAGTCCTTTAGCTATACTAAAATAAATATACTAACTAATGTGGTAATTATGTTGCGTACTCACTAAACTAATTTTAAGTCATTCTTATCTTGTTTCAACGAAAGAAATAGAATGAGACAAAACACTTTTAGTGCTGTCAGATTAGCCTGTACACATTTTTACAGACGTTTAATCTATCACTCGGAAAATTTTGATTAAAAACATCGCGGTTTGACATTTCCGGACTAATTTGACACGTCTAAAATGTTCCATCTCTTTTGTTTTTGTTTCATTTGAGAAAGACAGCATGCATCTAATATAAGTTTAGCTTGTGAACAGCAGAATCACCACCATTCTCTTACTAGTTTAGATTTTTCGACAATACATACATATCTACATACATACATACATAACTTCACGTCAAGTCCCTTACGGGGTAGGCAGAGAGTATTGAGTGCCAGACCTCATGATCCTTACAAACCTGTCTAGCTTCCTTGACATTCATTACCCTTTTCATACAAACACGCCGGTTTCGGACAATACATCGTGATAATCAAATATAATCTTTTTTAACGTATGGATAATCCTCAAACATAGATGAATAATCTTTCCCGAGAGCAAAGAGAGGGGGTTACGTCAAACTCGAGCCGCCTAAAAACCATTGACCACTCGCCACCCAACTTTTAGCCAGATGGGTGTTCCAAGAGCCCAAGGTGCTTCCTGCTATGGTCGCTCAAGGATAAGGTACATACATACATGAAAAACAGCTCTATTACAACCTCTATTACAGTAAGAATCGTCTCTGTGTTCTAGCAGTTCAGGTATTGGACTTGACAGCATGAGGTCCCGGGTTTGAGTCACGGGTAGGGCAACAAAAGAAAATTTGGGTTTCCCAATTTTTTAATAAAAAAATGGTGCTCGGAATTCGATATGTTGCGCAGGTCAGACAACAAGAAGAAAATGTGCTTTTCTAGTTTCTAATAAAAAGGACGTAGCCTGGGATTGGTTAATATGTGCCCGGTTGGCGATAGGCTTGCCACCTATCACACTATGGACTTAGTGTCTTCGGCTAATCGTGGGTGCCCTGGTTGTGCCTCTGTCTACCTCTTCGCGGATATGGACGTGAATATACTTATTTTTTCTTTTTAATAAGAATCGTTATTCTACCTAAGCTGAAAATCGTAACACTACCAAATGTGGCCTATTAATGTTAAAATATATACATTTGTACAACTCACTACTAGAGATACTTAAGGCAAAGCTATATTAAACAAGTAAGCAAAACAAAAGCCCAAAACCCAAAAAGTAAACATGTCCTAGTTGCACATTAAGTGGTTTAAAAAATAAAACTCTGGAGGTTTCAGGAACTTTTACTAGTAGCCCGGATAAAAGGTGAATTTTTTTTCTAATTTTCCTTAGTCAGGTACTAAACCCATGAACGTACACATACATACAACCTAGAAATAGAAATTTGCTTATTACACGTAGACTTTATTGGGTTCTAGTCTATATAACATACCACAAGATCGAATTTAAAAGTAAACTATAAACTAATTCATAATAATCACATATATTGTAAATGGAAGACAAGATACCAAAAAATAAACTAATTTTGTACTTTAGAACAACATTCAATCTGTAGGAGTTGTAATTAATGTCTAATTTATTAGTTTATGTCAACCCGTTTGAAGCATGTTTCAATACACCCTGTACAGCAAATTCCTCCTCAGTTTCAATCAGGCGTCTGACACATTTCAATCAGGACTTTGAATCTAGTTTATAGCCTTGAATGCCTGCATATATGCGTCTAAATTAGTGCATATAATCAACATTGGCTTTCTTAACCCGTTTCACCTCATATCTAAACATAGTTATAAGGAAGTATATTAAACACAGTCTACTTATAGACCCTCCTTCAATCAGGCGGGTCTCCCTTCACAAAGTGACCTTGCCTCGACACAAGGCTCGCTGTCGTTCACCTCGTAAGAATGTGTCCTGTAACGCTTTGTTGAAGAACTGTAGATAAACTGATAGATAAATTTAGTATGTTTTAGTTTGTAGTACCGTAATTATTGTTTAGAGAATGACTGATGAAATTTGGCAACTTTATAAAATATTAGCAATTTTACGTAGCTTCGCCTGCGTAACTTGGCTTCTACTGCACAGATTTTGATGAAATAAAGCCTATGTCACTCAGGGATAATGTAACATTCTAAAGGTGATAAATTTTTGAAATCGGTATTGTAGATTCGGAGCCTATACATTTCAAACAAACAAACAATCAATCTTTCCTCTTTATAATATTAGTATAAATTTAATTTTTCTGTTACTTATACTATTAAAACACTTAAACTACAAAACAATAACTAAATTACCAAATTGTCATTACAATGGTTGGTAACGTTATTGCTTATTATGGTTATGTAATCGATTTTCAGTACAGTCTTTTTAGATAAAAAGTACAACTAAATTTGACTAAATTTATAAGTACCACCTCAACCCGGATCTTTTTTGTTTTAAGTTTAAGATAACGAACTAGAAGATGGCTCTAATGGTAAGAGACAATCATCTATAGACACCAAAGATGCTACTGATGCGTTGCTGTTTTATGGCTAAGTATTAAACCATGTCTGGACTACCCTCCCCTGAGACACAAAACATGTCAATGGCGATCACTAACGATTTATATATGGCATACAGGATACTGTTGTACAGTGCTCGGCTACCTAGACAACCTAAAACCCCAATAATATGCCTTACCCGTTGAGGCATAAGGAACTCGTCCAATCTTTTTTGTCTCAGTGCTGTTTTAATCAAGATTTCGTTAAAAGAAGTAAATTAATAACCCAAAGTCAGCCTAAACCGACAATGATAATATAGCCCTGGTTACCCCGTAGAGATATAACCCTTCTAATTACTATTTTAACAAAATCCTATTCTAAAGCGGACACCTACGTCATGTAAATACCATAATATGTACTCATATTTAGTATTAGTCACGTATTAAAGACCAAAGTAGATTGAAATATAATAGAGAGTGCAATCTTTCAGAAAATCAAAATCTTTCCTTGTTAGATTTTCGGCAAAAAATATTAAACTAAAATCCGATTAAATGTGTCCAGAACTCTTCATATTCCGTGTCTAAAAAACTTTTAACAGGTCCGTATTGTGAATATCCGCTTGCAGTGGTCATCTCCGGATTGAAGTAATATTCGCAATAAATTGGAAAATATCTTCGCCGGTGCATTTTACGACGTCGACTCTAAATGAAAACTATATTTGAGATTTCATTTAGAATCGACGCGTCTCTCTTTGCTCTTTAGATTTTATTTCTATTTGCCACTTGTAAATAGAAATGATTTTCCAGTCGTAAAATGAATTTTACCATTAGTGAAATGTTGTGCAGCAACTTGCCCAGGTAGGGATTCACCGACCTACCTATACCAGACGCCATAATGACTCTGTCATGTTCTGTAGGATAGGGTAGCTGGTAGACTTGCATATTAGGCCTAAAATCCCGGCCAAAGGACAGCGACGCACCTGTGTCTATGGTGTCAGAAGAGCCCTGTGTTTGTTCATTGACATCTCTCAAAAGATCAGATGTTCAGTGTAATAGTTGTAAACAGAAAATCCGTACCATATATTTGAAAAAAGATAATAAGGAGTCATGAAGAAGTTTTAACATATTGTCATAATATGACGAATCGTTAAATGGATTGTAAAACTGTTTTAATACTTAACCGGAAAACCAAGCCAAATGACTTGAAGGAGTAATAATCATTTCAGCCCTTTGCTTTGAACAAAGATCCTCCATGTTTCAAATTCAAACATGTTGTGTATTACATTATAAAAAAGAGCGTACGTGTAGTCGTGTGTAACAACTGAATAAATTTTAATGAAATCTATAATATAAAAATAAATTGCTAAATGTGTTGGTAAGCGCATAACTTCCGAACGACTGAAGCGATTTGGCTAATTATTTTTTTGATATGTTAACTATTGACGGAAGAAGGTTCTTATGAATAGAAAAATTAGGAAAATTGCAGGAAAAAGGGCAAAAACAATACTTTACTTTTCCCATTCAAACTGATCGTATGGAACGAAGTTCGCCAGGGCAGCTAGTTTAAAATAAAAATTGATTAGATTTTAGACGACAATATACTTTGTATCCCAATGTCTCAATGAATTTATTGTTCGGAAAAAGCCGCGGTTACCATCTAGTTATGTTTAACTAATGTGTTTTAGTTTAAGTTTAAATTATAGAATATAACCAATGTCTAGCATTCCAAGTGAGATTAGTGAATTAAGTACTACTTAAAACATGTTAACCTTCGGTTGGAATGCTGCACTGTACAACTCGCCCTAGTCCATGTTGGATTGCAAATAGTTTTGTCAATTATCTTTAATTTATGACATTATTACACTATAGCGATGAGTGAGTACTGTATTTTTAAAGTCATCATGTAAGTTTATAATAAAAGCAATAAAATAAACAACCAAATAATGACGGTCGTTTCAAGGAGTGGAGTAGCAACTACAGCTGATTTTAATTGATCTTATAACCAGCTAACTAATAATACTTACACTTAAACTTTTATGACAATATAATAACCCATTAATAATAAAACTTACGCACCCGTTAATCTAGTGTGTAACTTCACTTTTGCTAACAAAAAATGAAGTTACACGCCAGATCAACGGGCGCGTAAGTTTTCAAAATCAGGCCACGCCTTTGTTTAGTTTTCAAAGGTACTTATTACACTTCTTTACTTCGAATTTGGTAAAAAATCAAACTTATAAATAATTTACATGTAACAATTATAACATCGTCAAATAACTAAGCCAAAGAAACCAAATCGACCTTCAGACAGAACTTGCTCGGAAATTCAATTTGGTGCATATTTCAATAGATTACAAGTACATCCAATTATTAATTCAATTAAAGTACCGGCAACAGTGGCAACATACCGAAATATTTCCGGTTAGTACAGGCGAGGAGCTGACTTACACGGCTAACATCACAGGTCAACCGCGAGGCTCGGGTTCGCTTCCCGACGGTTGATGAACATTTAGATATCTGTATTTCCGGGTCTGGTAAATATTTAAGTATTTCTATAAATTAGAATCAACTTACATGTATAAACTAACATTTGACTTGGATACTTTGGATCCAATTTATATAACTTGTCAAAGGATATTTGTTTATTATTTTTTAATGAGACGCCTACCGCTGACGGTTAATAAGAAGCCTTAAGCTAAGAACTCACGGATCGGTTTGTACCTGCGCCCGCCGCGGTCGTGGAACTGCTTAAAATCATCCCTCGCAAACTTGTACGATTCTACCGGTGGGCGACCGGTGTCGCGGGAACCGCAAACAACTGCGGGCGCTGCGCTGCCAAATCTGCATTATACAAAAGCCGCGGGAAAACCGCGCTGTGAGTCCTTAGCCTAAGCTCCATTTACGAAACGAAATTTGATGCCCACATTTGAGATACGTTGGTGCTATAGTGAAAACAGATTTTTGCTAATATAAAAGAATTGTATTAAAAAATTAATACTACAAAATCTTGGTAGTTAAAAAAAATTAAAACTTTAAAAAAAAAATTAAATTAAATTAAAATTAAAAAAAAAATTAATTTATTTTGAAACAAGACTTAAAAATACTAACATAATATAATTTTTCCAGAGTAAGTCAAGAAGTCGACTGATTCACAACAAGAAAATTAATAATGCTATTTCTAAAGTTTGTTTTACGATATTACTTTTCAATTATTGCTTAAAAAAATGTAATTTAAAAGTACTTATTTTTTGTAATATTGATGCTAAATAAATAAAAACTATTATCTGGATAAATAGCACAATTTGATCTAACCCCTAATGTAATGAATAACCAGACCCGGAACTGCAAACATCGATGTTTATAATACAAATCCCTACCCCGGTCAGGAATCGATCCCAAACGTAGAGTTGGTCGATAGAGTTAGGCATGTACACCATCATCGTCATCATTTTCATAAGCCAGTGGACGTCCACTGCTGGACATAGGCCTCCCCCAAAGAGCGCCACAAGACATGGTCACCAGCCACTTGTATCCGCGACTCCTCGCGACTTTGACTAGATCATCAGTCCACCGGGTGGGAAGTCGTCCAACACTTCGTCCTCCAGTGCGGAGCCGCCACTCGAGAACCTTTCTTCCCTATAAATATGTACGCATAAATTCATTTGTTTTCAAATAATTAAAAATATAGTCATAACGGTAGCCTTTGCATAATATCTGTGGATAGCAAGACTGTAATCTTCATAACTATTCCTTTTTCAGACACTTCAAAGTTTAATAATATTTACCTGCACTCACGTAAACCTAGCACAGCAGGGGGCTTCAAATTACATATAAAAAGTGATTTAAAATTACAAAACGGACTTTCATTTCTAAAATAATAGTTATGGCACAACTTGAATGTTTTATGTTGAAAAAATAAAATTAAAATCAAAAGTAATTATTTTTTAAAATGCTAAAAAGTGTTGGCATGCTGAGTCTTTCGTGGAATCAGTATGCGGTCTGAATGTAGTTCCGGTGCTAGATTAGAAAAGCAGACGCAAGTACCGTGAACAATCTCGGCAAATAAATTTATTTTTATTAATCACATGAACTGATGTAATGGATGAAGCAAATTATTTTGCTTGTTAAATTATTGTTAGGATATATTTAAAAAAAATAGTAATCGCCTCTGTGGTCTAGCGGTCCGGGTGTTGGACTTGACTGCATGAGGTCCCGGGTTCGAATCCCGGGTTGGCCAACACAAAGAAAATTGGATTTTTCCAATTTTCTAATAAAAAAAATGTTGGTCGGGATTGGAAATGTGCCCGGTTGGCGATAGGCTTGTCACCTATCACATTGTGGGACTTAATGTCTTCAGCTAGTCGTGAGTGCCTTGGTTGTACCTCTGCCTACCCCTTCGGGGATATGGGCGTGAAGATACCTTTTTTTTACTTTTTTTTTACTAAAAATAGTAATAGATATTATTGTGTCTTTAATCTAGCGGCCTGATATTAATTTTGACTTCATGAGGGCTACCTCTTTGGGGTACGGGCGTGAAAGTGCTTTTACAAATAATATTTTTGTCCAATAACATCTATCTATGTTCACTAAGTAATCGTGAATTCCAAAATGGCAATCTAAAATAAATTCTAAACTATAACACAGGCAACAAAGTGCAGTCTATAGTAGTTTTCTGATTCTATTAGTATTTAGTTGCCTTCAAATGGTAAATCTACATTCAAATACGAGTATGTTTGTAGGACGCACAGTATCATATCGAATATTCCTTTAACGCCTACGACATGAACACAAGAGATTGAGCAATGTCTAATTCTATTGTATGAGTTAGTTACAGTTCATGGGTTCTCAAACAGTGCATCGTGGCTCCCAATGGTGTAACGAAAATAAACTAAACTCGTGAGACTAGAATAATATTGGAATTTATGTCCAATTTTGTAATAAAGGCAACGTTTCCCAGGATTTCAATAGGGTCCGATAGGCGATAGGTTTGGGAACAAATTGTGGGAATCATTTGTATCTTCGACTAATCGTAAGTGCTTTGGTTGCGGCTCTGCTCATCTCTTTAGAGGCAAAATAGTTAAGATAGTTACTGACCTTCAATGTTTTGTGAACATTTTTTTATCGGTAGCCAATAGTCCAGAATAATTAAGAAAACCATTACACCTTATCATTTTTTCATCATACATAGTATAAAACAAAGTCGCTTCCTCTGTACCTATGTCCCTTTGTATGCTTAAATCTTTAAAACTACGCAATGGATTTTAATGCGGTTTCTTAAAATAGATAGAGAGATTGAAGAGGAAGGTCTATATGTATATTTTATACCCGTGCGAAGCTGGAGCGGGCCTTCAGTTGCCAATTATTTTTTTCATTTGCGTTTTTATTTTCAGAGCAACACACAAGTATTTAATAGCACAGGGCGTTGAATAACTATTATAGCTAGAATTGGGGGTCGTTAACAAAGATTGGAAATCTCTGATACTATCTATACCTTAACATACATAAGCATAATCGACCGCGACACTCTCTAATCGCAGCCTCAAGGTACTATTGCAAAATTCATTTACAATTTATACCCACACCGACAATCAAGCGAAACATGCTACTTGTGATTATGAGTAATGAGTTATATGCAACTTGGCCATTTAAAATATTGTATTTAATTATCAGATCAATCGGATATTATCCGAGAGTGGTGTCAAGAGTCTCCGAAACCGGCGTGTTTGTATGAAAAGAGTTATGAATGTGAAGGAAGCAAGACAGGTTTGTCAGGATCGTGAGGTCTGGCACTCGATACTCTCTGCCTACCCCGTAAGGGACTTGGCGCGAAGATATGTATGTATGTATATATTAACCACCTTACCTACCGAATGGAGAAACGATATTGTGCTTTTTTATGATATAGGAAGGCAAACAAGCAGACGGATTTCCTGATGGTAAGAAATTTAGAGACACCAAAGGCTACCTAGGTGTACTTAGTTCCTTTGGTGTCTTTGTTTTGTGTGTATCAAAGGACCGCCTAGAGACACCAAATGTTGTAATGGTGCGTTGCCAACCTGAGGCCGGGATGTTAGGGATCGAGCAAAAGTAAGTTTACCGGCTACCTTACCCTCCAAACCGGAACACATCATGACGGTACCAATCCGGGTGATACGAAACTCTACCACCTAGTCAGATATCACGGTTTTAGTTTGTTTGCTTGCTTATCGAACGTGCTGTAACATCACTTTTGTCATAAATTACATGTTCAATTTGTCTGACTTAACAAGATTATATCAAATAAAGTTTTGTTGGTAATGTAAGAATGTCTGTATTATGGATTTAATTAAATAAATAGTTGAAGCACAACCTTAGGAAGTTTAAACAAATATTCTCACGTATGAAATAGACGGTAGCCGCATCGGGGAGAACGTGACGGCCATTTCTCGTACGTGTGCTGCTCACTATTCTTATTTTCTCTTAATATTATCGTATGATTTTCATTATTCCACTATTTTATAAACAATATTGTCTTCTTTTATCTGATAGTATTGTCAATACAAGTAGTTTAAAACGTAAAGTTACCCTTAATTGTGAAACTACTTTATTTAATAAATTATTATTAAATGCTTTTTAAGTCAAAGGAAAACTAAAAAGGCGTTTATAAGTTCGTGATATTGGACAGTCAGACTTGCATTCGAGGTACTATTAATTAAATATTAAATTAAAGTATTTTTTCGTCCATATCTCCAAAGAGGTAGGCAAAGGGCACCCACTTCTATCCTAAGACACTAAAGTTCCACAATTTGATAGGTGGTAAGCCTATCGCCAACCGGGCGCATTTCCAATACGGCCCAATATTTTATTTTTACTAGAAAATTGAAAATGACAAATTTTATTGTTGTCCAAACTGGGAATCGAGTCCGAGGCCTCATGCAGTCAAATCCAACACCTGGACCGCTAGACCATAGAGGCGATTAATGTAATAAATTACCAAAAACTAAAAAAATGGATTTGGAGCACAAGTAAAAAATATTTTTTTTAAGTCCTTAAAAGAGTAGACAGTGCGTATCAAGGTTCAAATGTCAGACCCTTGCAGATCTGACTGGCTTTCTTAACATTAATTACTTTTTTCATATAATCACGTCGGTTTCGGAGACTTGACAGCAACACCAGATAAAACCGAACGATTTGATTATGGAGTATAAATGTGAGTCTCCCCAGGTACCTACATCTATCCACAATTGTGTCGTATAGCTGGTAAAAAACTATTTCAATATTGAGACTATTTTAATATAGACAACTATATTAAAATAGTCTCAATATTGCAATGGTTTTTTTTTAATAAACAAAGACTGAGGAATGATTAAAGTCAGATTGATATTATAATCTGTATTAAAATGTAATACCAAGTGGAACCTTTAAGTACATAAGTCCATGTTAACTAATAGATCGGTGAGTAACTAAAACGGTCTAAACTAGAAAATATTCTTTTTTCAAATGTAAAATAATTTAGGAAAAAACTATCTACCTATTCATAGATTCATACATTCCTAGTAACTCTATTTTATAAATTTATATGAAAAAACAAGTATTTAATTCTTGGCAACCATTTCGCGTGTCCAATAAGCATATAAACCATATTACCAAGATAACACGCTACCAAGATCATCTCTAATCCCATTCAGATTCAGGATAGAAGTATTAAAACAAAACTTAATATTCTGCTAACGCTACTTTGTAAGGCCATTGTCAGAATAATAAATACAATGTCATTTTAAGAAACCGCGATATCACCTCACCGCTTTCTACCTCCAACCGAATACTAAGTACTACTTAAATAAATGTGTTTTTCTATTGCCATGTTTTCTACTATTTGTATTTGCAATGTGATATGAAATTAGTGTGATAATAAAATAAACAGAAAAGGCTTCTTACCTAGTAGCAGTCTTTGTTTAATACCCAATAACCGAACAGTTAGGTATCCTATTAGGAAGTGCTATTTTGAAGACCTATTTAACTTATTATCAACACCAGACGTTTTATTCATAAACATGTACTAAAGTAGGAGTAAAATTAAGTTGATATTATAGTCTGTATCACAGGGATAAAAATTACAATAACAGATTGATGGTTAGATTATTTTTTTCCGTGTTTATAAATAAGACGGTAAAGGTTTTTTTTTAAAAAAAACAGGATTAAAGTTAAATCAAAGATTGAAGTAGTGATTTCTGTGTTTTAGTTTACATCTGTATAGATGTAAAATAGTAAACATTATAAGATTATCAATATGGAGTAAACTTGGCTAGTCTCTAAGAATCTGCAATAATCTCGACACTATCTGCCTTTCTTGCAAGGGAATTGGCGTGAATATAAGAAAGTGAAATCGTAAAAGAACGAAGATATTGCAGACGAAACCATTGAAATGAATTACTATGACCAATATGAGGCCATTTTGAAACCAATAAAGCTAACGCTGCAAAATGGCGCTTTTATCATACAGTATTTTTAATTTAATCTAATAAATAGGAACGAAATAAAAAAAATATGAGTGTAATATGATGCAAATCATTAAAACTCGTTTAATAACTAATAAAAGCTTGTTGAAAAAATATTTCTGCATGAACCATCTTCACGCCCATACCCGAAGAGGCAGGCAGAGGCACAACCAGACATCCACGACTAGCCAAATACACTAAGTCCCGCAATGTGACAGTGGCAAGCCTATCGCCAAAAGGCAACACATCCAATCCCTAGCCACATTTTTTGTAAGAAAATTATAAAAACCTCATTTTCTTTTTGTTGCCCAACCCGGGAATCGAACCCTTCATAAAGTCAAGTCCAACACCTACTCCGCTATACCACAGAGATGACATGTTTCCATGGTTTTAAAAGATTTCAAATTATCATTTTATTTTTAGGCGTCGCACAGCCAAAACCTTTCGCGTATTGTTCGCAAAGGAGCGGAAGATGAGATAAATCACCGGAATAATCTTCAAACAGAATTGCGTGAAGCGCGGCAGTGTGTTACCTTCTTACATAATGGATTACCGCACCTGTTGTAATAATTCACAAACATTTGTCACACATCATTATACGTTCAACGAGCTGTGATCGGAATTGACATCTTAACGGGCCTACTACACCTTAAGCGTGACGTTAGTACTGGGCACTGTCGTTTTCGGTATTTAGAGGCTAGCAAGAGACTAGCATCAGGCAATCCTTCTGTCTACTGTCTGAAAATTTCGTAATAAAACGGATCATATTTCCAGACATACTATAAGGATTTTTAGTTCCTGTATCGAATTGCCAGGATTAGCACCAGTGTCATAGTCACCATTACGTTCATATCCATGAAGATTGAATAGTTTGAAGGGTAAAGTAGTTATCAAACTTACAAAAAATGCTTAACATCCCAGCTTTTAGGTTAGCATAGCTTTTTACTACCATAGGTGTCTATAGAATTAACTGTACACTTTTGCTTTGTTATTACTTAAAGAAAAAATGTATTTATCAAAAACACCTGTATTTCAGGAAATTCTTTAAGTAATGATTAAAATAACATAATTGGTAATTTGAGTCGAACAAAAGTCTCTTTGTTAACCATTAATATTAACTTAATTAATCGCCTCTGTGGTCTAGCGGTCCGGGTGTTGGACTTGACTGCATGAGGTCCCGGGTTTGAATCCCGGGTCGGTCAACAAAAAGAAAATTGGATTTTTCCAATTTTCTAATAAAAAATGTTGGTCGAGATTGGAAATGTGCCCGGTTGGCGATAGGCTTGCCACCTATCACATTGTGGGACTTAGTGTCTTCGGCTAGTCGTGGGTGCCTTGGTTGTACCTCTGCCTCCCTCTTCGGGGATACGGGCGTGAAGATACTTTACTTTACTTTTACTTTAATATTAACTAGTGGTTGCGTAGTGGTCGAAATTCGACCATAATAAATTTTAATATCTCGCTGGAAAGAACGTCATCTTCATTTCTCAAGACCAACAACTTTATTTCCAAACTTTTTAGTGCGCCATTTGTGATCTTTTATCGTTATCATCAATATATTTGTTTATGTGTGTCAAATGCATTGTAGTGTGGGTAAGGTTTTATTTATTGATTTAATGTACTTTAGAATCATTATTATTGAAAAATATTAGCGTTCTCAACTTCTCCTACACATAAACTATAAGTGTGCCAAATTTTATGCTCTTGCGTCCTCGCAATTTTCGTAAAAAGGGGTCCAAAGTTTGGTTTTGGCATTACGTATTAATAACTAGATTAATAAATTTGGTTATAGGTAGTATTCGATGTGCTCTCAGTAGGCCACAGTGTAAGTTAGCATTTGAACAGAATAAACTATAGCTCCAACCCTGTACAAATGAGGACTTCCAAAACATTACATAGATTAGGTGTGACTGTGCTATTATATGTGCTGTGTTTTCCTATCGTTTAATATTTCTCATACAAATGCCTGTAAGTCCTTACCTATCGTATGATTTTTGTTATTCTTTACCTATACAGCAGATCTAGCCACTTTTAATTCAGTTTGGATAGAGAAGATAGATTATGAACCTACAACTCCAACATTGTATCTTCCACTTTGTTATGTTCTTTTTTAATTTCCCCCCACTATTGAGAGAATTTCAAAGAGATATTCACGTCAAAAACTAACGTAACTTTATAAATGTTTCATTTACACTTATATGATAATTTTTACAACATCCGCATTTAATATAAGTTTCTCTAATATGCGTTTCATTGATTTAAATATCTAGTTCCACAATATTA
>NJDC01008505.1:17614-32694 GCA_002245475.1 Calephelis virginiensis
ACGTCCCGCTGCTACCTATATTTTGCTATTTCGCCGAGAAACGCCTCGTGTCTAGAAGGCAAGAAGTTTGGCACGATAGTTTAAATTAACGAGTGAAGGCTGTGCTAGTACAATGAAAGTACTTACGTCGTCTTCAATCTTTTCTGGTGGTGTCTTTGAAGTTATCTGTAAGAAATATCAAACGACAAAAATATAAATTTTAAAACGATTTTAAAACACTGAAATAACTACCCGCGTTAACGGGTAAAAAGTTAATTAAAAATTTCGACACCGGACTTAAATTCTCAGTAGCTAAAATGGTTAGAGCATTCGTCGGCTTGAGACGAAAAGTTACAGGTTCAAATCCAGTCTAGGGCGAAATTTTTTCTTTCTTTAAAATTTATAGAAATAATGAAGATTGCGTTCACATCTGATCATGGTGACAAATGTTTTTATGGATATATAATTATATATCTATTAGCCGACTGGGCGAACTTCGTGTCGCTTTCAAATACTAACAATATGTATATGCAAAAAATAGAAGTATTGTTTTTTTTCTATATTTGCGGTTTTTCTTTCCATATGATCCTTGTTCTTACAATAACCAACACAACAAAAAAATAATTAGCAAAGTTGGCCCATCCGTTCAGGCGTGATGCAATGACCAAATATATATATATTTAATGGACATAGGTATAGAATTAATGGGTTAGGAAGCACTTACACATAAAGTTAATTTCCCTATATTGATCTCGTGGGACATTTTACGAATATAGGTCAACTGCTTGTCTAAAAAGCAGCTTGCAAGAAGAAAGCGTTCGTTCGTTAGTGACGAGCGTCGTGATAATGGGGAAACGGTAAAATTATCTAGCCTACTCGTTTAGACTGGTACTAATTATTATTATACTACGTTAATAAGTAAGGGAACGTACCCATACTACGTGACCTATTTTTTAAGATTTTTCGACCCCTCCCTCCCGTCTGTAACCACTCGTAGTATACGCAAAGACCCCTCCCCCCCTCAAGTTTTTACGTAGTAATTAATCTTTGGTAGTAATTATTGTATAGCGTGGACTCTCGTGGACTTGCTCGACAACTTCACTAAACTACAAAGTGCCTGTGTCTATTTTCAATCAGCTGACGTATCAATATACTTACGTCAGCGCCACTAGCTGTGTTTGCGCGCCATATTCGAGTATAGTCCGAAATTTCTATTGGCGAAATCAACTACGTAATTCTGACTGATCGTAGCATTTTAAAGACTTCCCTCCTCCCCCTAAACTGCACATCCCGCGCCAATGTCCTGTCCGGAGTGAAAAGTACGCCAGAAAACATACTTAGACAGCACCTCAGCCTCAAGTTAGTCTCGGTCTGAGCACTCTGCTCGGCCCACAAAGCTCGGTGAAGTTGCAAAAAATCGCGAGATTAGCAACAATTTAGTCATCCAAAAAAAAACGCAAAAAAAAACAAAAAAAAAAAGCTTCAAGATAATCATTATCAGTAAGGTTACTCTTGAATCTCGATTCATTAAATACTGGAATCGTATATGTCATTTTAGGTACTCTTGAACACAAAATGGGGAATTATTAACATTTAGATAATAATAAACATTTTATGGGAATGTTAATGATCCGCTAGTACTGTGTTCAAGAGTACCTAAAGTGACATATCCGACTTCATTATCAATATCCATATCTGCTCGTTTGCCTTCAAATCTCGAAACATAGATGGTATATTTTCCTACAAAAGAGGGAATGTTAAGCATAAGCTTACCTGATTGTTAGTATTACTGGAGTCCAGCGGCGCGTACCCGAGCGGTATGGCGGGCCGCTTGGCCGCCGGCTCGGTGCTGCTCGACGCACGACGCTTCGGCGCCGGACGATTCTTCAAAATTTTATTAATTAATTAAATTTATTCGACCATAATACATTTTAATATCTTGTTTAATATAAACGCCATCTTCATTGCTCAAGACCAACTACTTTGTTTCCAAACCTTATAGTGCGCCATCTGTGATCTTTTATCGTTATCATCAATATATTTGTTGTGTGTCAAATGCATGGTAGTGTGGGTAATGTTTTATTTATTGATTTAATGCACTTTACAAGCATTATTATAGAAAAATATTAGCGTTCTGCATTTCTCATACACGTAATGGTGCGTTGCCGACCTCAGGTTGGCAACGCACCATTGGTAGAACTAACTACCATTTGTAAGCAAAACGACTCGTTTCTTGAATTTAGGAATCAGGCATTAAACGATATTCCGATTCCAAACTTTGAAAAATATGTTTTGTACACTTTAAAAATAATATATATCCTTACCTCGAAAACGTCTGCGGTTGTGACAGGGCTAGTGAACTGCAAAAAAAACATTTTTAGATATACCTTGTTTTTCGAGGGGTTAGCAACCTCGTCTGGCTCCACCGATCATTCAAGAGTTTGGGATTCGAATCCCCGCAAGGATAGACCTTTGTTTATAAAGCAGAGATGTTTCTGGGTCAGGGTATAATTAAATTTTAGTAATTATTCCCTTAAAACAAACATAATTTGCTTTCGGATTAGAACAATTTGTGTTATTCGTCCAGTTATTTATTTACGTACGTGAGTTTGTCACCAAAATTCTGTTAAAAGACTGGACCGATTTGGTCGAATGGGTTCCAAAGGTTTAAAAACACAATTGCTCGTCGTCGTTAGCCGGGTCAGTTAGCTTATTTATAGTCAAGTGTAGAAATGTTTAAGCCGGATTGCAAAATTTTATTTGATTCGAATAATAAGCCAAATTTTTCCAAAAGCTTCGCAAAGGTTTGCTATCACATGCAAAATGCTAAAAGCAAGCAAAGATGGTCGTTTTTTTTATACGAGTATCAACTAATTAAAACAGTAAATCTTAACCCACCCGGTTGAAAGAACAACTGTAATAAACTGGTAATATTTTTACCGATTTATCCCACAAGAAATATAGTACACTCGCGGCTTCGCTAGCGAAAAATTTAGATGTATCCTATCTTATCTATCCTATCTTTCAAGTTAGACCAAACTGCACACGGTGTGTAAATTTGATTAAAATCGGTTAAGTGGTTTAGGAGTCCATTGAGGACAAACATTGTGAT
Organism: Calephelis virginiensis; assembly: GCA_002245475.1. Classification (NCBI taxonomy): domain Eukaryota; kingdom Metazoa; phylum Arthropoda; class Insecta; order Lepidoptera; family Riodinidae; genus Calephelis; species Calephelis virginiensis. The sequence goes on from NJDC01008505.1 coordinate 20,706, forward strand.
ACGAGATTTATATATATATATTAAGATATCTAACGCTACCATATATAACTATAGTCTATTCGCGTTAAGAAAATAGTGACGTATCGGTGCAACTGCAAAGTAAAGGCCTATTTACACTGGGGTAATTAAACCAACCACTAATATTAAAGCAAACTTTTTATTATAATATTTTCAAATATTAAAATCAAATAATAAAACAATTAATCAGATTCGTCAGAATTTTCAATAACATGTATAATAAAATAATTCTGCACCGCGTGTTCCATAACATCATCTAAGTCCCACGTGTTTTTTTCTTCATTGACCACATGGTTACAGCAATTCTTCCATTTGTTAGTCTATTGTGCTATTGCGTCACAAAACAGCTGTTCTACATCTTTAGCTTTGAATGTTGGAATATTGTCAGAAATATATTTTTTTATTTGGGCCCACACTAACCCATTAGGGTTGGGTTTACAATGATATGATACGAATGATACGTAGGCTGAAAATTTTAATGCCATTTGCTTTTGCGATTTCGTCGATTAAATAGGTATTATGATATTGCGAGGTAATTTCGCCAACTTGTTACATAAGTTCTTTTTTTAAATAACTCCTATCCATTATCACACCTTTACTTTGAAGCCAATCTAATATTTGCTGCTTATTCCAATGAGGTGTCGGTATTTTCTCAGATTTAACTAAGTGATAAGGTGCGTTATCCATGACAACACTTCCCGATTCAAGTTTGGTATGATATTTTTAAACCAGTTTCAAAATTTTTCACCGTTCATTTCTTTGTGGTAATATTTAGTTGATTTATATAGGTATTCAAATAATAGCAATCCCCCTTCCACAAATCCTTTTTCACTTCCAATGTGCAAGACTATCCGCCTTTTACCTTTTCCCGTAGGAGCGCCCGGACCATTAGCTAAACCGGCTCGATAAGCATCCTTCTTGTTTTCGATCGTCGAATCTACTCATGCCTTTAATTTTAACATGTCCAGCGTTTACCCAGGTTTCATCAAGAAAATGTTTTTTTTTTATTGGATTCCCTGTGTTCTTTAATTTTTCTTAGATATTTACGTCGCCATATAACAATGTCGTCTCTTTCTAGTAATAATGATCTGCTATCCCGTTTCGCAAAATCAAAACCAAGCTCATGGAGTACTTTATGGAGTTTAGTACGATTGAATGGTGGAATATTCGCGTCATCATTACATAGTGACAACTTTGTCTGTGTGTGGTACTAGTTTTTTTAAATACACTTTTCTCCTTAAAGCACATTTGTCTAAATCATCAAATTTGTTAATCATAGATAGCCGAGCTCCTTTTTTTACAGGCGATTTTAGATCATTCGTTTCCTTCTGCTCTTTGATGATTTTATAAACGGCATTTTCAGAATCACCGCATGCACTAGCCGTGTTCACTACTAGTGAATATAATTCTCCATAGTCACGTTTTGATTTCCACACTGTTTAAAATATTTAAAAACATTATAAATCACTCGTCTTTCTCCACTATGAATTATTGATCTTTTATTTTTGCGGATTTTTGATAGGAGGTATCCATTTTTAATACTGGCAAAAACTGTAAAAGTCTGTACTGTATTCAGGGCACACTTCAAATAGTGAACACGGCTTTCTAAATTAGGGGCGTGGCTAATTTTGACTGCTTGACAGCTATGAGTCACTATTTTCTTAACGCGAATAGACTATAGTGAACACGACTTTATAATTTAGGGGCATGGCTAGCTGCGTGACAACGATGAGTCACTGTTTTCTTTGTTAAGGTCTCAGAAAATAACTAAACATATTTTATAAGGTTGAATATATTTTTCATTGACACAAGAGAAATTAACAAAAAACAATATATGACAAGGTTGATATTTTAAAAATAATAAGTTTATCAAAACCTCATTTTAACATTCTTAACGCGAATAGACGTTTGAAGGGCACATATTTTTAACTGATCCAATTGAACACGACTTCCTAATTTTGACTGCTTGACAGCGATGAGTCACCATTTTGTTAACGCGAATAGACTATAATATAACACTATATAATGTGCTCACGCGTTGTCTCAATCGGGCATTTTCTCTTATTATATTTTGTCTTTCTTCGCTTAAGTTCTTTGAATACACTTGTTGCTGGCTTGCATGTCTTGTGCGGCGGCCGATGTTAGCACGTCGTCCTCTAGGCACTTTGGACTATGGACAGACTGGTGAATTTAACCTCAAATGCACGATCCACATTATTTACACAGATCAACTTACTTAGAATAAAAATTTGCACAATACACGTGATTGATTTGATGGTTTCCAATTGAAATGTTAGGAAACGAGTAACTTTAAACTTAATTTCACAATTTCACAGTGAACATAATACCGGTTTCAAGTTAGCGTTTGAAAGAATGCGCATAATAAATGTCACATGAAGTTAACTGAGCAGAGTACAATGAGTAGCTGTCAAGCAATCTATCACGCACCGGCGCCATGTACTTAAAATGAAACGTACTTATTTTCGTGAGGGATACTTACACACCACGTACTGGCGCCATCTACTCTACCACCATGTAAAACCATATTGGTTTATAGTACATGCTATATATCAGAGATAGCGCTATATGTGAAATGATTTACCCTGTTTTCGTGCTTTTCTGTTAAAACGTTTTCTGAATTTTGTTTGCTATAAACTACACGGAGCCCAAGACCTTTCCAACGAAAGCGAAACCGTGGAAATCGGTTCGTACGTTCTGGAGTTATAGCGTCAGGAAGAAAAACCCGACTTATATATATATATATATATATATATATATAGATTATTATTTATATGTGCCATATACTAATAGGTTTGAAGTCGATGTCAAGCCTTTAACTAATAATTATAAATCAGTTTTAAATTGGCTTTCATCGACTTCAAACCTACTAGTAAATAGAACATATAAATAATAGGTAATATATAATTAACATTTAATAAAGTTTAGGAATAGGTTTTTTTAACGTAGTTATTTTTATTTGATACTTTTTATTTTATTGCTGATATTATTTAAATAACACATATGAATAATAGGTAGTATATATTAAATCTTTATTATTATGTGTAAAAATAAAAAAGAGCAGGCTCTGTAGCGTCAGTCGTGCGATAATCAAACGCAGCAAAACTGCACAAACCGTCTTCATCTATTTATATAATATAACAAATGATTCCCAGATGATCTCACATCAATTTCATAAACATCCTGCTAGTAGTGTTGAGTGTTATTTAATAATGCATAAATTTTTATTTATGATTACGACCTCATCATTGATAACTATAATTCAAAACCTATTAATTAGATCATGATAAAATTAACATGAGACCACGTCAAAATCATGACCTACCCTTTCAAAAAAAAGAATCATCAAAATAAATAAGTAAATTGCCGAGTAAACGCGTAACGAACATACAAAAAACATGATTAAGAACCTCTCCTTTTCGGGATTCTGTTAAAAAAAGAGTTGTAGATGGAAGATTGACAAAATTTGGACGGATGTGAATACCCGAGGAAACCTAAGTTTATAGAGGTGGTGTCAAGTTTCCTGAACACATTGAATTGTGACATTCAACACTCCATTCCTTTTACCTACCCCGCAAAGGAACTTTTCGTGAAGATATGTATTGGTGTATATGATATTCCTTTGTTAAAGAATATGAACATTAGATTCATAGTTTTGTAAATTCAGAATATAAATAGGGATTTTTATACATATATATAAAATAATGTCGCTACGGTTACACTATTTATTATTCAAGAACGGCTAAAGCGATTCGGCTGTAAATTGATGGGGATATAGCTTAGAACCAGGAGACGGACATAGGATCCTTTTTATTCCCGTTCGAATGCGAGGAAACACAACATTTTAATTTTCCCCATAAAACTTGAACGGGTGGAAAGAAGTTCGTCGGAAAAGCTAGTATACGATAAAAATAATGTTACCGAGCAATCCGGTAAGTCATATATTATAATGGGTGTCAGTTCCCTGGTCTCTCTCTCGAAAGTCGCGTAAAGTTCGTTGCGGAGCTTGTCTGTGGCCACCTGGCATTCCTTTAGCAATTCGTCTACTTCTTTGCTTTCCTCTGAAAAAATACATTACAATAATATGTTAACTAATTTAAATCAATCCGAGAAAAAAGGGGGTTTACATGTTTCACGTGTCTATTCTTGTGTGTACGTGTACGTGGGCGTGGGCGTGTGCGTGTACGTGGGCGTGTGCGTGCGCGTTTACGTTCGTGCGTGTGTATGTATTTTTGGCATTATATCTTGACATGTGGACCGATTTCTAAGCGATTTTTTTTATTCCAAATGGAACATTACATAAAGTTTTTGTCTTGGACCTAATTTTCAATTTGATGACCATTTTCTGAGGGTGGTGTCAAGAGTCTCCGAAACCGGCGTGTTTGTATGAAAAGGGTAACGAATGTGAAGGAAGCTAGACAAGATTGTCAGGGTCGTGAGTTCTGGCACTCGACACTCTCTACCTACCCCGTAAGGGACTTGGCCTGAAGATATGTATGTATGTATTTTCTGTAACTAGGTAAGATATACAAAAACCTCAATTGGAGATAAATTGTCTTTTTGTGTTACTTTAGAGTATTTAATAATAAAACTCACTTTCTAACTGTTTCATTTCATCACTTAACATTTCCTTGGCTTCGTCTAGACGGGCATCCATTTTGAATTTTTGCCAAGTGTCGTTTATCATATCAGCTAGATGTTCTTCCAAAAACCTAGAATGTTAATTAGTTATAAGAATCAAAATATTATTATTATTATTCTGGTATCTATTTAAGTATTTATATGTGTTAGTATCGTTAACTAACACCCATAACACAAGCATATAACATGTTTCCTTTGAGGTTAGATTCAATTTGTATAACTTTTTCAGGGATATTTATTTATTTATACTATGTGTTGACAAAACATTTTTTTCGGGCTTGACTTTATCGATAGAAGAGATGGACGCAGTTTCTCATGATTGAATTTCGTATTATATTCTTTACGATACTGTAATATAATCGTAATATTAATACGTGAAGCAAAAACTTTGGACCCCTTTTTACGAAAATTGTGCTGATGGAAGAGTATGAAATTTGGCACACTTATAGTTTATGTGTAGGAGAAGTGCAGAACTATACTTATACTTAAATACTATACACTATACACTTATACTATATACTTAAATAGATACTAAAATAAATTTAGTAACTACTCTGGGTATTTACTAAATGCAGACATCTAAATGTTTATCACACAAATGCCTGCCCTCGTCGGGAATCGAACCCGAGCCTCGCGATTCGATCAATATAATAATCAAGCTAAACTCACTTAGCTCCACGAACACCAATAGTTTCAGCATTGTCAGGTTGTTCAACCTCATCTTCAGAATCTGAGTCCACTACTTCCACCAGATCCTCGCACCTCTGCTTCGTGTCCAGATGTAGGAGAGGTTCAAAGTTTTTAATACCTTCGATTAATTTCTGAAAAACATATTTACATTTGTCGAAAATTTAATTATTAACAAATTATTTAATTATTAACAAATTATCTAATTGTCAACAAATAATTTAACTACTAACAAATTATTCACTTGTTAACAAATAATTTAACTACTAACAAATAATTTAATTAATAACAAAAAATAAAATTATTAACAAATAATTTAATTATTAACAAGCAATTTAATTATTTACAAATAATTTAATTATTGACAAATGAATATACATAAGATTAGGAATGACAAAATATTACGATAATAATTGAAGGATTTGTACAGACTATTTTAAATAAATGTTTGAAGAAGTAAATATTATAAGTAACCTGGTTACGGTTTTCCACGGCTTCTGAGCAAACCTCGCAGACGAAACCCCTCTTCTTCTTGTCCGAGTCGTAGAACAAGGCAGTCGTTACGTCTGCCCAAAAGTATTGAGCGGTACCATCACTTGTGCAAAACTTGTTGATGCACCTGCAAGAGCTTGGCTTTGCTGCTTCAGGCACTATGGGTAATTTTTTTTTATGAATAATCGATATGTAAAAAAACACAAACAAGAAATTTATATTAACAAGTTACAAAATGAAACTAACTCTAAAGTAAGCTAATTATATGCTTGTGTCAATTGGTATTAATACACAGAAATACTTAAATAAATACCAGAATAAATTTTATTATTGTAATCTTTACTACAATGTGATACAGACTATAACATCAAATTAATTTTACTCCCACGTTAGTCCACTTTATTAATTAATTAGTGCCTTATTAATAAACTCGGAATAAAATCGAATTATACTATTTATTACTACGTGGTACAGACAATAATATCAACTAAACTTTACTCCTACTTTAGTCCACGTTTACTAATAATATGGTTACTGTGTTATAAATAAACAAACTAGAGTAAGAGAGAAAAATTGATATTATAGTCTGTATAACAGGGTATGATACTATCCTATTAATATTATAAATGCGAATGTTTGAGAGTATGTACGTATGGATGTTTGTTACTCTTTCACGCTCAAATGGCTGCACGGATTTGTCTGAAATTTGGAACACAGATAGATTGTGACCTGGTTTAACATATATGCTACTTTTAATCCCGATCGCACAACAGATTCCTGTGAAAACGCGGGCGAAGCCGCAGGCAACAGCTAATCTAATATACACATATAGATCCCTGGAGTACTTTAGTCTAAGTTTTATTAATAAGACGGTTACAGTCATTTGACATATTAGATATTAATAATGTAATATATTAATTATTATAATAATGTAAGACTATAATATCAAATTAAACCTTGAAGTACTTTAGCGAAAAGATCGTAAAGAACCAACGATTTATAGTGTAAGTAAACAAAAATATTAACATTCGAAATATTTGAAATTTTTGAAATATTTCCATTATAATATTATAACAGTTCCAAAAGAATAATCTATTCTATAAATCATAATTATATAAGCAACGAATCTTCTTCTTCTTTTATAAATATGACTTTTAATCGTTTTTCACGACTTATTTAGCCAATGTCAGATACGAGAATTAAGTTTTTATTTCAGTCATTAGTCACTATTTACAAAGTCATGTCAGGTTCTTGAGTAAAGCGGTGGCTTCGTTACTCAAGCTCATCTAGTGAGATTTGGTGGCAGCGAGAAAATACAAGGTACACTAATTTCTTCATAATTATTTCACTTGTGCACATTATCTGAACAAAATTAAACTAATTCCCACCTAAATAAACAAATTTTACTAATAATTAACACCAAATTCAATAATTACGAAAAACATATGACCATCTTTCACGATGGCGCCAAAACTCCAAAAGCAACGAATCGCTAAAACCATAGCGTATGACAGTAATATAAAAAACCATATACCAAAATAAGCATATGAAAAAAAGCACCTGTGTCTTTGATGTTTGTATCATCTTCGTCTGAATCCAAACTAAATATTTCCAAACTCATTGGGGATGTCTCCTGTAAACATAGATACTATGATATGAAAAGAACAATTTAAAATACTAGTTTAAGCACATTATAAAATTCTTTTTTATTTATGACATTGGATGAAAAACAAGAAGGATTTCCTGATGGTTAGAAATTCACGCCGCCTATAAACACCAAAGGTGGTAATGATGCGTTGACCTGAGGTCGAGTAGTAGCCCTTTAGCAAAAGTAAGTTTACCTTAACCTCCGAACTGAAACACCTAAATGCCAGCGCTGACGTTATGGCGGCAGGAATAGGTAAGCAAGTCACTGCCAAACCTTTAACTTAAATTTGATATGCATGTAGATAAAGACCCAAGTTCCAACATAGGCTACTTTTTTTTTCATAAATCAACCCCATTAAGAATATTGTGAAGGATAAAAGTTTGAATGAAAATCGATTCAACGCTGACAAAGTCACAGGTAAACCCTAGTAAGTAAGTATCTTCACGCTCATATCAGCGAAGAAGTAGGCAGAGGCACAACCAGGGCACCCACGACTAGCCGAAGACACTAAATCCCACAAGCCTATCGCCGACCGGGCACACATCCAATCCCGGGCAACATTTTTTTTTGATTAGAAAATTGGAAAATCCACATTTTCTTTATGTTGCCCGACCCGGGAATCGAAACATCATAAAGTCAAATCCAACACCTGGACCGCTAGACCTCAGAGGCTGGTAAGATTTATAGTTTTAAACTATCACAATAGAATTGAAATAAAGCAAACAAAAAGTTTGTATCATGCTAAAATGCACATTAACATTTAGCTCGTAAGAAGGATTTTATAAAATTTTTAACCATCGTTTGTGTTAGGTTGGACTCGAAACGTCTTACCACAAAAAAAGACGAACGCCTGTTTAACTAAACACTCTCCAAAATTGACATCCAACCACATGCTACACGTGTATGACGTAGCGGTATATAATTGGCTGAGAATAAAATTTCAAAAAGTGTTAAGTAAAACATTGTTTAACGAGTGTTTAATTTTTTTAGTAAGACGGAAAGACTCTCGTTGACTTATTTTGTTTCTTATATAAGGATGGATCAGCGACGTAATATTATTAGACCGGATTACCATTACCGGATTTCCCCGTGTTGGTCCGGGCTCCTTAGCATAATAGACCATCTGCATTCCTGCCAGGTAACTCGTAAAATGCGAGCATAGGCTTACCGTCATTAACATCGTGACATTCTACTAGGTGGTAGAGTTTCGCAGCGGCTCGCCCGAATTGGTACTACCGCCTTACCTATTCCTGCCGCCATAACGTTATGACGAGTTCTGGTTCGGAGGGTAAGGTGGCCGGTAAACTTACTTTTGCTGGAGGCCTAACATCCCGGCCTCAGGTTGGCAACGCACCATTACCACCTTTGGTGTCTCTAGGCGGCGTCAACTTACCGTCAGGAAATCCGTCTGCTTGTTTGCCTTCCTATAACATAAAAAAAAATGCTACACGTGTATGACGTAGCGGTATACAATTGCCTGAGAATCCAATTTCAAAAAGTGTTTAGTATTCAACGAGCGTTTAATTTTTTGTTAGTAAGACGGAAGAACTCTCACTAACTTCTTATTTTGTTTCCTATATAAGGACGGATCGGCTACGTAATATTATTAGACCGGATTTGAGATCAAGACAAGTCAAAAGTGAGTCAAGTAAAATTGGAAATAAAACCGGGTAGGACAGCTGGTAAATATGGGTTTCATACCTTCTGTTCAGACTTGTCAGGTGTCTTATCTTCTATGTCTGTTTTAGTAGACCCTTCTGATGGCTCAACTATATCCTGTACATATAAAATAGCATATATTTATAATTTAACGCATAACACTATAAAAAATAGTATTACTAGCTAACCCGGCAGACGTTGTTCTGCTACTTTTTTAATGCGATTTTAGCAAAAAAGAATGGGTTGAGTCGCCCTTATCACTTAGGGTATGAAAAATAGATGTTGGCCGATTCTCAGACCTACTCAACATGCTCACAAAATTTAATGAGAATCGGTCAAGTCGTTTCAGAGGAGTTCAATCACGCACACCGTGACACGAGAATTTTATATATTTTATATATTAGAAGATTAAAATAACAAAACCAGCAGACATTTTTTTTTTCAATAAATAAAAAAAACTTTAAACTTCTTCTACATTATTAATAAACAAAAGACTAATGTAGTTTGGTATTATAGTCTGTCCGATACACTATAATACCAGATTGGAGAACCTTGGAATCTTTAATATAATATGTATGATATTAAAACGGCTTAAATATAAATTACAATGGTGGTGATTCTGCTGTTCATAAACTTCTTTATTAATATTGATTATTTTATTTGTGCGCTTTCACTACACATCAACCACCAAAATTGACAATTTCACTCAGTATAAACACGAAATTCAATAATTATGAAAAAAATTCGACCATCTTTCTTCTCGTTGGCGCCAAAAACCGGTAAAAATGTCGTGTCTCTTTCTATTACTTTCGTTGAAATAATACAGCGAGAACTTAAAACTAGTTTAGTGAATGCGTAACAAACGTCTTACTATAAATAAATAATAAATATCCCTGGAAAAATCACACAAATTGAATCTAACCCCAAAGTAAGCAAATCATATATTATGCTTGTGTTATGGGTGTTAGTCAACGATACTAGTACATAGAAATACTTAAATAGATACCAGAATAAATTTAATAAGCACCCAAACCAGGAAATGCAGACATCTAAATGTTTATCACACAAATGCCTGCCCCTACTATCAATACGTCATCCGCCATCATTTTGAATTTACTTGACGTCACTTTATTGGGATCAATATTTTATTTCATTTCCATTTCAAAGGGGTCATTATGGTAATGACAAATGGTCATTTTGTAACGTTCGCTATGTTTGATTTAAAATAATATAATTTTTATCAATTTAGCAAAGTTTTATTTCAGCTGGCCATTGGATAATGGGTACAATTCAATTTTTACACTTCTCTGTACAGGGTGAACTCTAAAAAAGCTTTTAAACAAGAGACTTACTGGTTTTTCCGACGTTTCAACCCCAACTGGTACTATGCTTGGTATATCACTGGAAACATTTGGATTTTCTTCACTCGATTGTACAACTAATGTACGACTTTCTTCATCTACTGTTTGTTGTTGTTCGTCTTGCTTTTTAATCTCTGGTGTATCTGTAAAGCACTTAGCGTTTAAAACAATTGGAACACCAACATCAATGACCCTATTACCAAAATATGACTTGTGCCAGATCTAGAGATCTGGAGACCTCAGAGAAACAAAGGAATGGAGATCCCCTGGCCCCAATTTTTGTTCCAAATTAAATGAAAAACATTGTTTATTCGAGTTTTCTATTAATTAATATTTAAGATCAATTTAATCATGTTTGTACAAAGTCCTATAGGTAAAGTTAAAACTGATGTTTACTAGTAGAAATTAAAAAAAAATTTTTACGAAGTCTTTAGTGTGGAGGATCTCGTTTCGGTCGATCTCGTTTGTGAAGGATCCCCTAAATCCAGTCCTGGCGCCGCCTATAGACAATGACGCATTGCCAATCACAGTCTAGAATAAGCCTTTGAGGTAAGTAAGTGTACCAGTTACTACACCTTGCCCCCGTGTTGATCCGCGTCCATTGAGTAGTAAAGACCATCTGTATTTCTGCCAGGCAGCTCACAATATGTTAGCACTGATTAATCAGGTACTCCCAACAAAGACCATTGGTGCTAGAGTGCTGTACAGCAACTTGTTCGGGTAGGGATCCAATACCGCCTTACGTATCCCTGTCGCCATAATGACGATGGCCGAACAAATCGGTCACAGGATAGTGATAACCTATATCTTTTTTGTCTATAATAGTAGGGGAGTCTACGATGCTGAATGTCTAGTTACCCCAGCGACATTGAGACCCATTGGACTTTGTCAATTAAATAGTAGAGAGTGAAAAAGGTCATGTGAGGTTTTCCTTTTTAGCGGTGTGTTGAACATCTAGAAGCTAAAATAACAATTACAGTCACTTGATCATAGACGAGCTCAACTAATATTAATATTGACACGATGACAGAATGACTTGGTTTTTGAAAGTTTCTGACCATCTTAATTCCGTACGTCTTGTTCAAATTATCAGAAAATTTAACCATGCAATTATTAGCTTGTAATAAACGCGCTGTAATTTATATAAATTTTTAAAGAAAGAAAAAATTTCGCCCCAGACAGGATTTGAACCTGCAACCTTTCGTCTCAAGTCGACGAATGCTCTAACCAATTGAGCTACTGAGGATTCAAGTCCCGTGGCGAAATTTTTAAATCCTTTCTTACCCGTTAACGCGGGAAGTTATGTCCTGTAGATACACAGTTCCGTGTACCTACTAAATGAGTTCATCATTACAGATGAAATTCACATTTATAATGGCCATAACTTCCGTTTTCCTTAACGTATTTTTATTTTAGCACTTGCCCTGTGCTTGGGTTAAATTTCTATAAATTTTTAAAGAAAGGA
>NJDC01008505.1:33513-57029 GCA_002245475.1 Calephelis virginiensis
AATTTTGGCGTGATCTTGAAAGATGGTCGTATTTTTTTGTAATTATTGAATTTAGTGTCAATTATGAGTAAGAATTGGTTAATTTAGGTGGGAATAATTTAATTTTGTTTAGATAACTCACTCACTACATGAGCTCGAGTAACGAAGTCACCGCTTTACTCAAGACCCTGACATGACTTTGTACATAGTGACTAATGACTGTAAATAAGAATTAAATAATACGGAAGACATGGCAGCATGGCCTATCGGTCTTAGCCGGCCCCAGAAAGGGGAAAATTAACCTAACCTAACCCTAAATATAAAGATTTGATACATAATGAAGGTGTTTAGCAATGGTACTCGATTCCGAGTACCATTGCTAAACACCTTTCATAATATAATATGTTAGTCTGAGGCTCCTGAGTTACTGCGATAATCCCCTTTTGGACTCCCCTACTATAAGACACTGTTGTCTCTCACCATCAAAAGAACCGTGTGTTTGCTAACTGTTCGCTCACATAAATAAAACTACTATCCTTTCAGAAGTCGCCAATCTTAAGCATTGACATCATGGCGTCATCTATCGCTACATGACATTATGGGTTATCTCTTCCAGACCGGGCATAGAAATCTCTTCCTCTTGTTTGTCTGCAGAGATCGTTTTAAAAGTGAAACTGTCATTTATACACTTTTGATATCTCTTGTAGCTTTTAGTAACGCCCGATGGAAAAATAGGGGTGTGAAAAGTTTGATGTAACTTGTGTGCGTTTGAGTATCTATCTAAGGCAGTGGTGGGCAAACTACGGCCCGGGGGCCAGATACAGCCGGTAAGAAGCTTTATTCCGGCCCGCCGACATTTTTTTTCAGAAAATTATAAACCGTAAAAAAATTAATGGTTGAAAAATTAAAAGACTATTGATATTTGAACAATTAAGAAGCTGATTCTATGCTTCAAATATATATAATGCGTATTTAATTGGTTAAAAGTCTTAACCGATAAATCGATTTTATTTTTATGAAAGATTGTGAAAAACAAAAATTGCTTTATGTTATCTTTATACAACGTTTTATAATCGTTATATTTACAGCTCTTTAAGGTGTTTCCATTAACCGGCCCGCCTCAACATTTATTTTACTGGCCCGCACTTGTTTTTTTTTTTAATTTACCGGCCCGCGGTCAAAAAAGTTTGCCCACACCTGGTCTAAGGCATTACAGTTCCTGTAGTATTGGACCGATTGTTATGTAGTTTTTTTATTTGAAAACTGGCATGATTTAGATGGTTGTTAGCCACAGTTTAAAAAAGTTTTTAGGGGGTTATTTTTTTAATTTTATGTTTTTATTACTTCTATAAGGTGTATATAAAATCAACATACTTTACCTTTTAATGCAAGTGTTATGGATACTAATAGTATCCATGACATACATAGTAGTAGTATATTTGTATATTTTAGTTTCCTCTAAAGTATGTAGCAAATAAATCACTCACCATCCTCTGAAGAAGTTTCTCCCAAGTCAACAATATTAACATCTGCAACACCACTTTTCTTCATAATTTCTCTGTTTTTCAACTTTTTTGATTCTTTAAAACAGAAATAGAAAAAAGAGTTAACTATTTATTTTAAATTGCTACTGCTTGACTTATTTTCAAGAAATAAACAAATATATATCCCTGAACAAGTCAGAAAAATTGAGTTCAACCCCAAAGTAAGCAAATAATATACTTGTGTTATAGGTGTTAGTCAACGATACTAATATATAGAAATACTTAAATAGATAACAATAAATGCTATGAAATGAAAATGCAGAAATCTAAATGTTCATCAAACAAATGCCTACCCCCGCCCAGAATCGAACCCGAGCCTCGCGGTTGATCGGTATTGTTGGGCGTGTACGCTAGCCTCTTGACCAACGAGATGGTCAAATAACATGTAGTTTAGATGTTTAGTCGGACCCCTTTTCTTAAACTAATGTTAATAAGCTTAGTATTTTTCAATAACAGGCTGTCCCGGCCCCACCTGTTTGGTTTGTATGGCAAAAAATAAAGTATTATTTTTACCATTTCCCTTGTAATTTTGCCGGTTTTTCTCTTTCTAAGAACCTTCTTCTGACAATAAGTAACACAAAAAAAGAATTAGCCAAATCGGTCCAGTCATTTTGAAGTTATGCGCTTACCAACACATTTAGCAATTCAGTTTTATATTATGGATAATAATAACAAAGAGACCACAATTAAAAATACCAGGTAGGCGGAGAGTTTGGAGTGCCAAATGTCAAGATTAGGTTAAGGTAAAATAAAATATTTTTTTGTTCATACCATTACCAAGAAGTTCACTTCTACTTCTGGTAGAGCTCTTTGCACAAATTGTCCGCCATACCTATTCCTGCCACCAAAATAACAATGTTTGACATTGTCATGTTGCGGTTTGATGGGTAGGGTAGGTGCTAGACTTGCACATTTGACCAAACGTGCCAGTCATTGGACAGCAACTCACCTATAATGTCTATGGTGTTTATAAGCCATGGTCGTCCCTTACCGTGCGCTTATTAGTTGTCTTATCACATAAAAAAAACACACACACACACACACCTGCAGCTAGCAACAAACTCTTGAGTATACCAGACTCACTTTCCTTATCCTTTTTCTTTTTGTCTTCTTCGGTGTCGGATGTATCAGACAACTTCACAGTTTCAATGTCTACTGCATTATCCGTATCATTTTCAGTCATCTGCAATTGAACATAACAATTAATCTATTTAGCGACTTAGCGTAAAGATATGTATGCAAGTAATGTATTTGGTTTTCTCAAACAAATGGATATTCTAATTGATACAAATTACATGTCAAATCTAGACACCAAAAATGTTAAAGTTGCGTTGCGAAACTGAAGCTAAGTTATTAAGCATCATGTGTAGGGTTAATGAATGCCTCGCCGTCCAAAACGGAAAACTACAATGGTGAGAGCCACTGTGACAGTGCAAAGTTATAATCAGTATCAGGTTAAATATCTGTAGGTGAAATAATTCAGCTACCTAAATTTCTTTCGCTGATGATGGGGTAGTCGCATCTCTATGATTAAGAATACATGTATGTATGGGGTAAAAGCATACTACAATACTTACCTCTTTTTCAGCTGCTTTATCAACTACTGGTAATTCCTCAGACATTTCTAACTTTGCATCTTGCGCTGACTAAAAAAAATATTTAAGTGCCATTAAAAAATGAAAATTTAATACAACACACAACTAAAGTTAAGTGTGTGGACTACCACATCACACATCACATTTCACTGATGACATTCAGTATCACTGGACACTGAACGACAGAAACGTAGGAAGGAATACAAGCAAACAGATTATTTGCTTATAATGAGTACAGTTCACCTAAAAATACCACAGGTGTAGACAGGGCATAGTCAACCGAAGGCTAAGATGGTTCACCTAGCCCAGCTATGTTTATCGGCCAACTGGAACGTGACAACGTCCAGCACTGACGTTAAGAGAACAGAAAAAAAGTCTACTATCTATACTAATGAAAAAAGACTGAACTGAATATCTTAAACAAATTACACAAATTATTTAATCTACATTCAAAATTAGCAAATCATACTTTGTGCTATGGATGTTAGTCAATGATAATTCATAGAAATAATTGTTTAAATACCATAATCACCAGAATACATTAAATAAACACACACCTAGAAATGCAGACATATAATCAATAACTCAAATGACTGCCCCAGTCGGGAATCGAGCCCGAACCTCGAAGGTGGTTGGTAGCATTAAGAGTGTACGCTAACTCCTCAATAATGAGGCAATCAAAATAATTCAGTAATATCGATTATTAAAATTCTGAAAGCAGTTATATGGGTTGTTACACCCCTACAACAGAAAATCTCAATCAGTATCTCACCTCATCTAATTCCATATTTGTTTGTTCATCGACATGTGTGCCATCAACTTTATCATCTATTTGTTTCTCTGTTTGACCAATTTTGTCTCCATCCACAGTTTCATTTTCTGCTGTAATGTCTGTTTTGTCATCCAAGCTTTCGACATCTGGCAAAACATAAATTATAATTTACCGCTTTTGTAACAGTGACATCCAAAAAAGAGTGGGATTGAAAGAAAATGTTGGTGTTAAAATAAGAAATGGTTTACCCAGCTCATTCGATCATGTAAAAATAATAGCAACTGAAATATTGACAAAGCAGATATTTAATGTGAATGTAAATGGATATAGGTACCCATGTATTATTTTCTATTCTCAAAACATCAACCCTAATCTAAGCTTGCTTCTCCCAAACACTATATAGACAAATCCGACTCACACTTGGACACTTTTTTTACTTATTTTTTACTTATTTTAGGCTTTCCATTTACCCAGTTCTCCAATTAAGCAGATTACATGACAGTTTTCTAATTTATAGCAGAACCAAACACAGCAAATATATTAATAATATAAACTTTTTTTAGTTAGACAATGATGGAAATTGTGTTGTGCATGCATTAAATCAATTTTAAATTATCGCTACCCACTTTTAATGATAGTAATAGAAAGAGATAAAACATGTTTAGTGCTGTCTGATTAGTTCTAAATAACATTTCTACAGAATTTCAATCTATTCCTTGAAAACCATTAATTAAAAACATCACAAATTGTCATGATCAAAATGTTCCAACTCTATCTTTTTTGTTTCATTGGATAAGGAAAGCATGCAATTATAAGTTTAGTTCATGCACAGCAGAATTACTACCAATTTCAAAAATCAAGACTTCGCCAAAATATATTTGGAAATTCCTAGTGACAGAAGTGTTCTAATGCTAAAGTTTCGGGACTTGACTATAATTGACTCAATGATTCTAGTGTATTCAAGTGCCACTTATCCAGATTTCACCCTATTTCAATCCAAGTATTACTAGTAAGGATAGTTTTTAAAATATTTTAGAATAAACACTGGCATTAACTTACAATAGATTATAAAGTAAACAAAATATGCAATATTGTATTTAAATAAGAACACTGCTAATTATAGAAATCAAATAAATGAATAAATTTTTCACCTGTAAACAAACCTTTTTTGCCATCATCTAATGGTGTATCAGTTGTGAAGGTTTTTTTGTTATCTAAATTTTCGCTCTTAGTAATATTTATATTTTCAACCTCTTTCTGGTTATCAGTTTCTGAATGTTGAGCATTTGAGTCTTCTGAATGCTCCGCAGTCAACAAGTTACTGCTGTCTGTAAACATTTATTTGATAGAATATCAACATTTTACACCAAATATTGACATTATATAATTTACATAATACACAATATGGCCAAAAGTAGTATTTTTCCATAAAATATAACACAAGGGGTTAAAACCGTCTCAGGTTCAATCACAAACACCATTGAGATGCCTCTATACTTTATAATAGTATCATATATAAGAACATCAAGAAACCCATTTGCTTTTTAATACTAAGAAAAGAGTATGTGTGTGCTTCTAAGACAAGCCAAATAAAGCTGTAACAAATAAGTCAAAATATTCTTACCATCCTCTGCATCAAAATCATCTTCATCATCACCTTCATCATCATCTTCTTGCTCTGGTTCTTCATCATCTTCCATCACTCGAAAAGATTCTGCTAACAACCCTAAACTATCCGACAACTCTTCTAAGTTAGAATCAGCAGTGTGCTTATCTTCAAGTGTCTTTTCTTCAGATGTTGATGGTTGAGGTTCCTTAGTAAGAGTTTTACTTTCAACTTGTACTTTACTTTCAAAATTAGTTTCTGTATTGGTTTTATTGTCCAACAATAAGCCTTTTGGTACATCCTGACTTATATCTTTAATTATTTCTATATTTGGGCTTACATTAAGAGAAGCATTAGTATATTCTAAGTTAGTAGTACTTATTTTAGTGTCTAGATTTCTTAAATTATCATTTTTTGTATCTGTCATTATAGTATCTTTAATCTCATCAATGTTGACTGCTTCAGCCTCTGAAATATTAATGTCAGAAGACTTCAATACTGGTTCTTGCACAAAGTCCTTTTCAATATTAGACATTTCATCATTTTTTAGATTAGTGGTATTATTTTCAAAAGAATTATTTACTGTGATCCTATCAGATAAAACATTATCATTTTTGTTTTCGGATCTTATTACCTCCTCAGAATTTAGATCAGTTGCACTATCACTCATAGTTTCATCTATTTCAAGGGTAGTATTAGTACTTAATGATTCCTTGTCTTTAACATCTACTCCTTCAGAACGTGCAACATTGTTCATTATTTCTCCACTAGATTTTAGTACAGCCATTGTTTCATTCCCTAAACATTTTCCATCCTCGATCATTTTAACATCTTCCATTATCACTACGTTGGACTGGGCATCATTTGCAATGGAAGTTTTGGATGCCTCTACGTCTTCCATGTTAGTATCATTTTTATCTTGTATTGTAGGTAATTCTTTAATTTTCAAACATTCATTATCTATATCAACCATCTCTATATTATTTGTTGTAAGATTTTTGTTAAACATGTCTTTTTCTAATATTTTTAGTTCTTCAATGTTAGCCTCATTTGTATCTGACATTACATCACTAATATGATCTGACTTAACATCTGTGATATTACCCACTGGAATTTCTTCTTTTTTCAGCATAGAATCATCTGGTTCTCCTAAAAGGCAAGCTTCATCTGCATCATCTTCTAAGAGGTTTAAATCTATATCAAGCTCATCACCTTCAATTGATTCTCCTTCTACATTATCATCAGATAAACTGTCTAGATTGCTTTTTAAAACTTCCAATTTATTTTCAATAACATTTGGTGAGTCTTGAATATTTGCTATAATTGACTCATTGCTATCAAAAGATTTAATAGGTTTATTAACTTCAGCACTTTCAGGAACACAGATTTCAATGTCACTGATATTAGGAGTATCAACTTCACTTGTTCCTTTTTCAACATTTTCAGTGTGTGATTCAGATATATGATCCAATTGTAATGTTGTAATATTATTTGAATTTGAGCCAATATTATTAGAGCAAGAAAGCACATTACTATCTGTAGCACTTTGAAGGCTAGTATTTTTTAAATTATCTGCACATGAAGTAACAATTTCTTTATTTTCAATACATTTTGCATCTAAATCTCTTTCATCATTTTGCCCTTTGTGTATTACTAAATTGTCTTCTTGCAGTGCAATGCTTATTCTATTTTTAACTAATTCATCAGATTTGTCATCACTTTCATCAATTTGTACCATTTCAGTTTCAACAACTGTTATAGACTTGGGGTTATCTAAATCTGGCGACATTTTTAAAGATAAAAGATCGTCATCACTACAATCTATCAATTCCTGTGTCGGTATTTCTATCATACCATCCGGTTTTCTTAATTTATGATTTGCGTTTGGAGAAAAGGAATCAATTGATGAAAATGATGACTTAGCAGATTTTTCTAAGCCCGTGTCTGGACTTTTGTCTTCAACTGTACTATTTTTCATTTTAGAATCATCATCATCCCATCTTAATTCAAATTTGTCATCTTGATTGTCACTTACAACGCTCAAGTTGTCATCAATATCATTGTTAACTTTGGCTGCATCACTAATGCTATCAGCTTTTTCTGATTGGTTAGAAATTCCTGCAAACTCGTCGTCGAATTCGGATTTTTCATCAGTACTATCAGAAATCAAGTTTTTAGGAATACCTTCATCATTATTCGATGGCGGATTTTCAGTCACTTTTGAGACAAGTGAAGACACTTCGTCAACTTTTGAGTCTTCTAACGCATCGTCTTTCTTCGTTGCAGTTTCAATAGAAGCCATACTCACTATTCTCTTTAATAAGCACACAACATTACACTGATAAATTGTAATATCTGCTTTATTATAAATGTATTTAACATGTATTGTAAAATCAAAACATATTCAAGTGATGGTATTTCGACGTTTTCATGAACCATTAAAACATCAAGATCACATTTTTTTGTTTAGAGTTGCACGTTTTCGGTCAGACTAAATTAACAAATAATTAGATTTCATGGCGAATCGAAAAATTTCGAAAGAAACAAATATATTTCTGAAATCGAAATACAACCGCAAATCGCAAGCAATCCTCTATTATTACTTTACTCTTTGCAATCCTCATTCCTTTCAAGTTTGTTCAACAGTGTTGCCAACAGCTAAACGGGCTTTCCACCATATTCATGTTTTAAACTGTGCTGCCAACTCCCACCTATGGCTTGTAGCTAGACATTTAACAGAAAGTTGCTAGATTGGGTATCTTTTATCAACCTAAAAGTCGCTAGAAGTAGCTAAATTTCTCAATAAGTCTTAATATGTTAATTCACGAAATAAAACATTTTTTCATTAAAACCACCTATTCTTAATCAAAATTACACAGTAAATCTATGTTAGGTATATAAAACAAAGTTATTATTAAATTAGGAAGATGTTGAAGGTTGGGAGGCTTCATTTAAGGTACCTGCGATTGATTTGGAATATTTTTCCTTAGTAGTACCGATTTAGGTAACACGTAGTTGTGACAGCATTGGCCTTTTTTACGTAGTGAGTCTCTTACACAGAGGATAGAATTAAGAGTTATTAAACTCATTTTGTTTCTCAGGAATCTCTTTATTACCTGTAAATAAAGATAGTAAGTACTTAAATTAAACTATTCTTAGGTTGTCTGGAAAAAATCGCTTCAATCTATAAGACCGCCTATGCCCACAATGTACAATCTGTAGTTTAATATTGCAAATTTTTTTTAACTGCGTGAGAGAAATCAAGTGCTAATATATCTATATATTACGTACCTACCTGCTTTAAATTCCACTTTTTGTTTATGTTTTTTTCGTCTGGGCATGTTTCTTAATATCGAAGAGCTTGGTCAGTATTTCCATACAACAATATGTACAAAATGCTTTGGTTAAGTCTCCACTTAATGGTTTTAACCAACCTTTAAACTCACGCATATTTCCCACTCCGATCTAAACTTCTTTGCGTAAGTCTTTTTTTTTAAAGGTAACTCCATTATTATCTGATTGTTACTATTTTTTCTTGAACACAAAATGTGTCTTCTGTCTGTTTTTTAACCGATAACAACAAACACAACGTTAACATAAACAAAGTCGGGGAATTGGGGATTCCCAGCTCTTATAACGTACTTAGTTCTTATTTTTTTTAGGCTTGGTATAATGTGATGGCTAATCTTATCAATGCGTACACTAAAATACTGATCTATAGTTTATAGTTATATTTGATACTGGTATTATGTAATTAATTTAAAAAAAAAAAAGACACAAATACGAGGTTTAAACATAGCTTCAAACGAAGACTGTTAGAAACATTCACAGGACGTTGATATCTGCGAGATTTTTAAAATTGCCGCCATTTCTAATGGACAAGACTAGTTTGGCAAACTCTATGAAACGTCATGCGGCTCACTCTGGTAGTTGTTTTTAGCTGCTAGTAAGTATTTTATTTCGTAAGCATATAAAAACCAAAAAATGCTAGAAACACAACTACTTTTTATACATTTTGAAAGATGATAAAAATAGTGACCATATTCTGACCATGTTTTCCATACATTTATCCTTATCCAAAAAGATAGTTTCATATTCAAGACTGTTACAATGCCTTGAGATTACTTATTGAATTATTCAAATCGAAAACTCCATTCAAAAGATATTACGAAATTAAAATTTCATTCTAAACAAAACAACTACCTTCCTTTATAGAAGAGGAGGCAAAGGAGCAAGTGGATCACCTGATGGAAAGTGATCACCTCCGCCCATGAACATTCGCAACACCAGGAGTATCACAGATGCGTTGCGGACCTTTAAGGAATGAGTACGCTCTTTTCTTGAAGATTCCTAAGTCATAATCGTTTGGAAATACCGCCCTCGGTAACTGATTCCACAAAGGTGTTTATACGGGGTAAAAAATGTCTTCGGAATCGCACAGTTGTAGATCACCACGCATCGAGATGATGGGCATGATACCTTAAGCTCTGACACGATCTCCGAAGGTGGAAATCAGCGGCTGGAATTAAACCAAACATCTCCTCAGAGCATTCCCCATGATAGATGCGGTAGAGAACACTGAGTGACCCAACATCTCTACGTAACGCTAAGGAATCAAGCCGATTGGTAATTGCCCGGTCATTGACAATTCGAATTGCCCTACGTTGAATATGGTCAAACGGAAGGAGCTGGTACTGTGGAGCCCCTGCCTAGAGTTGAGAACAGTACTCCATATGAGGCCGAATTTGCGCTTTATATAGTTGTAAGCGATGGGTCGTCTTGAAATACTGTCTCGCTTTACTGAGCACACCAAGTTTCTTAAAGGCTATTTTAGCCTTCTTCTCCAGATGACCACGAAATTGAACATTGCTCGAAATGTCAACGCCGAGTATACCAATGCAGGCTGTGGTAGAAAGGAAAACGCTTTCAAATCGAGGAAATGCGACAAAGGGAGTCTTTTTAGCGGAAAACGCTCAAACTTGTATCTTGTTAGGGATAAATTGCACCAGATTCTGCCAGCCCCAAAACGAAATTTCAGACAAAAGATTGTCAATTTTAGACACAAGTTGGTTCCGGCTCTATATGATATTTTCCCGCGATATATTATATCGGCCAAAGTATAAGGCTTCCCCAGTAGTGTCGTCTGCATACCAATGAGTGTCACTAATTTGCAACATGTCATTGATATACAGTAGAAACAAAGTAGGAGAAATCACACAGCCTTGGTGAACACCAGCATTGACAAGTTTTGATTCCGAGCACACACCGTAGAGAACGACCTTGATGCTACGCCCCGTCAAAGAGTAAAGATTTGATTATTTGTTTGTATTGGATCCGAAACTCTATTGATTTAAAAAAAAAAATTGCCATTACGAGCCAAACATTACTCCTGGTGAACATAAGCTACGTCATTTCTCGGAAAAATAGAAATTTGTTCACACAAATCAAATTTGTTCACACAATAGATAAATTTTGACTTTGGTTTGTTCATCACTTAGCAAAGAATTTGAGTAAATTGTAATCTTTCTATGTAGAAATATTAAACACTCACTCATAAGTTACGCACGGTGTTAAAACAAGAAATATTTTTTTTAATATTTATATGTAAGTAACATTGGATAATACCAACAAAACCAGTGTTTTCTTTATGATTAAAATGAAATTTGTGTAATTTGGCCATTAGTTAGTATATATACACTTACAACGTAAATGTTCATCAAAAATGATGGGTTGAACTCCGAGAGTGCCAGCAGAAATGAAAACTTGAATATTAACGTTGTGCATTTTTGATATTTTGGAATGGTTAGGGAATAATTTTGCAGGAATTGCTTTAATTAACAGTATGAAAGTACTATCATTTATGTGGTAGAATACAATCTTCATTTATTGCGCTATCGTACACAAACATGACAACATGCACATTCGCGCAAGCGCCCTGCGCCGTCTAAACGAAACAGCAGGCGCAGGCATATATTTTCACCGTGCCGTAGAAAGAGAGATACTTCCTCTCCTACACCACGCCAGCCGTTACGAATTTTCGATCAGGTCAGGTATTGAGACGCGAGTTTAGAAGTTTTTGCCCATTCCAAAAAAAGTGCGCAACGCCGCTAAAGAAGTTTTCACTTCCAAAGAGGGTAATTAGAATGTGAATATAAAATTAATATCATGTGTATGTAGGTATTTACTAGACGAGCTCGTAGCAAACGGAATACGCGTCCAAATATGTGTGGATACGGTAACCATAACTGTGCCACAATCGTTTAACCCCTCATTAAAATACGACGCTACACAAGTAACACAGTGCCAACTGGTGAACTATTACTCCCACATACACCAAACAACTGTTCGAAATGATGGTCATCTGCATTGACCATTACCATTCGCCACAATGTTAACCAAAGTTGTAGTAGAGAGAGTAGAGTATACCCATAAACTAACACCGATTCGACTAAAAATGGGTAACCTCAGCGTAAAGAAACGGAACATCATTTTAGCGGATTAGTCTTGCCTAGAAAATATAATTAAATAAGCCGAAATATAAAACAAAGTAAAACGAGTAAGTTTCTCTGGCGAATATTTGTGTTCAATGTCGAATAATTTTGTTTAGTTTTTTTTTAATACATGAGACTCAATTTCACTAAACCATTAAAAAAACCACCAGCCACTAAAAGCAATTTTTCGCCACTAACAGGGGTGTGAAAACCACCAGTTTTAGTGGAAAATCTACTACTAATTTTGATATTGTTGTTTGGCTAGTCGTGGATGACCGGGGGGTGGTTATGTATATCAGTTTCCAACTTTAACTGCAAAAGGATGTACACTTTTGCAGTGACGTCATTTGTGTTTGCTATCTCTATTGTATTTCTGTTGGTCACTGGAGATAGCAAATATAAAACAAGTCATTTGACAGATATTTGTTGTACAATTTTCCGTTTTAGTTGGCAACTGAGATACATAATTAGCCCCCTGGTTGTGTCTCTGCCTTTCACTGCGCGGATATTAACGTGAAGATACTTTTTGATATGTTCTTCAATATTTTTTGTATATATCTAGTAAAATTTGTGAATTTTTATATTTTGTATGAATTTGTTAAGTTAAAGTGCACAAGTGATATGTTTGTGAAAAAATTTGAAATAGTACGTTTTATGTGTAAGCATATATTACCTACTTACCGCCATAAATTCATAGTTGCTGTCAAATCTCACTAAATATGTTTGAACTTCAAACATATTTTGAAGAAGAATGGCACCGCCTTACTCTAGACCCCCACATGGCTTGCAACTAATTGTAAAGAAAATAAAATATTAAATTTCCGCCAAGCTCAAAGACTACAATGCTCGAGTCAAACTTATGTCCTTTGGTTTTAGCCTGTCCCCTGTGTGTGAATTACAAATTCAACAATTTCACAATCACAATGTGATCACTAGGGGTGTAATCTGTGGTGATCACAATCAAAGACTAATCACAATATTTGACATTTGACCAAAGATTACAGTGCATTTGACATTTGAGTTTCGACAAATGACAATCGAAAGGCATTTAAAAAATTTGGAGTCCAGTGAATAGTGATTCGAATTACTATGAAAGTCTTTTAATCATAAAGAGAAATTAGATTTTTAGTATGTAATGTAAGCTTGTGATATTAATCTCCGCTCTCCATTAAGTTATTATTTTTTATATCCGTGCTACTTCACTATTGTTGGTCTAAAGTTCAACCTATGCAGTTAATGTTTCTTGATTGATAGTAATGCAATTTTTTAATGTGATTTGAATATTTATTTTGTCGTATTAAATACTTCACTTGCTTTATAATTAGAAAAATTGACGTAACATTGCAAGATGAACAGCTACATGCCTCCGCGTTTGTTGATGGGCGCCGCGATTGTTGGTTTAGTTGGAGCCGCTGGTGTATTTATTTATGAACAATTATATGTAGAGAAGAGGAGAGCCGTACTTGGTTAGTGAATATTGAAGTTAAGCTACCTTTAAGTATTTTTGATCTGAACCCTTGAAGATAGAAATGAGAGCTAGAGTTCTACACTAAGTAGGTTCTAGTTGTGTGCGAGTAAAATTGGTCTAGCTATGAAATCGACCAGTCCCATATTTAATGCTTTAAATATAAGTTTAAGCATCAAGTGTCATAGTTATTCTTTTGTGAAGGGGTCTCCATAGTATTTTCAAAAAGATGGTGATTACCTAGTATCAAACAACTACAGAGAGCTATAAACCTTCTTGGTGCTGGAAGCCTTTCGACTTTAATTAACAGTGTATTTTGTTACATTATATTTTTGTTATTATTTTGCTTGTAGTTACAAATTGTGGCATGTTGTGAATTATGAATTTTAAAGTTTTGTATTAGCTGTTAAATGATTTTTATTATGTCTCAAAAATAGAAGTTTTTTAATAGTTGTTTATTAAACAATGTTACTCAAAATTCAATAATGGGCAAATACTAGGTAGTGCTGACAGTGACGCCCAAAAATCAATAAGAAAGATACCTGGACACAGTACCAATAAAAACTTATACTTATTTAATAACTTTTTTATAAAACTTATATGATTATACTTACTTGCTTTACTATATTTTTAGTTACTCAGACTAATATTCCACAAACAGTCCTGGTATTTCTATACCCAAACAAAAATAATATTCATCAAAGTTTCAAATAATTTTTCTGTAGTTTTGACACCATAATAAAGTCAAGTTCATTTTTTCTGCGAATTCTAAAAAAAAATAACTTTTACCCGAATTTGACATGGCATGATATAGAAACATGTATCAAAACTACAGTGACAAGTTATTATAAATATAAGTACGACTAATTAAGTTTCTATATTTCTAAATTACTGGAGTCACCCTGAGCTGAAAAAAATAAGAAGTCCAAAACTAGGAATTAATCCTTAAAAACCATGTTAATGTTTTTATGTTTCAAAAACATGTATTTGGTTACAGATTCAATGGTATATGTAATTTAATAAATGAATCTCAACATGATATTGAAATGCTTAATAAAAATTAAGTGTCAATAATGCCATAATAATGATCTTTTAATTAAGTGTGTAATGTTTTTTAAAGTATTGGTACATTTTTTAAATAGCGTGTCGTCATGTTTTGTAAAATTGACAGAAAATATTTAACTAGTTAGGGTACCAAAAGTGTATAGTGTATTGAATTTGCATTTTTTTTCTGTGGACAGTTATCACTGTATGCACTATCTAGTTGCTGCTTATTGTTGAATTTTGAGTTACATGGTATACAACCTTTGTATTTCACAAGTAATAACTTTTGCATTATTAATTTTTTTTTTATATATTAAAAAAATACACACTATGTTTATGTATTTCTTTTTAAAGTATCTTCACGCCCATATCCCCGAAGAGGTAGGCAGATGCACAACCCGGGTACCCACGACTAGCTGAAGACACTAAGTCCCACAATGTGATAGGTGGCAAGCCTATCACCAAGTGGGCACATTTCCAATCCTGAGCAACATTTTTTTTATAAAAAAAATTGGGAAAAACCCAATTTTCTTTTTGTTGCCTGACCCGGGATTTGCATTCGGGACTTCTTGCAGTCAAGTCCAACAACTGAACCGCTAGACCACAGAGGCGATAATTAGAGAGGCGATAATTTTTAATTTCCAGTAAGTTAATTATTGGGACAGTTTTGTTACAAATTCCTGCTGTCATAACATTGTACTTAATTAGTACACTATTATGGTCTGATTCAGAGGGAAGGCCAATAAAATCATTCAACGAAGATGCTTATCATTTTAGTGTCGGGATAGCAACACCTTGTGTTTATTCATGACATGTTTTCGTCACCATCAGTAAATTATTTTACTTGCTTTAAAATCCTATAAAAATTATCAATCCAATTATAATAATTACAAATGTAGATTCATAGAGAGCCTAGTACACTATATGAATCAAGTTAGTTTTAGATATGTTCAGAATAATTGTTAGAAGGTATTTCAACTGCTTTCATTTTTTTCTAGTTCGTGATATTGCCAGGTTAAATACTCAGTTAGCTTCAATGAGGACAGAATTAGAATCCATCAGGGAGCTACAAAAAGAACAGTAAGTGGTATTTTGTTCTTTGTGTTTCTTTTCTTGAATATCATTAGTAGATTTCTAAGAATAATCTTTGCTGTTTTCTTACCTGACAGAGATGGAATCTATTTTTTTAATGAGCATGGAAAAATAATTAACTAGAATGGTTATTCGGTCCTTGTATATGTTATTTTCCAGCTTGGAGGTTAAAGTAGCTTATGTTTTGCAGGGTAAGTTTAAATTACTTGACTTCAATGCTCAACTTCCTGTCATTAAACTTGAATAACTAACTACAGGTTAATGTTCTTTACGGTGAATAGTTCAGTGTAACGACCCTAAACTTAAGAATTGGAAAGCAGAAGGAAAATAGACTAAATGACAGATTAAAAGACAATTGATATCTCGGAGTATGGGCATATGGTAGAGAATTTCACTCCTTTGCAAAACAATCAATAAACCTCTATACTTTTTTTATGATATTGGAAGGCAAACAAGCAGACGAATTTCCTGATGGTAAGAAATTCACGCCGCCTAGACAGCAGAGACACCAAAAGTGGTGATGGTGCGTTGCCAACCTGAGGCCGGGATGTTAGACCTTGAGCAAAAGTAAGTTTACCGGCTACCTTACCCTCCAAACCGGAACACGTTATGACGTTATGGCGGCAGGAGTAGGTAAGGCCTCGCCAATCTGGGTGATTTGCTGCGAAACTCTACCAAAAATCCTTTGCAAAATAATCAATAAAAGTATATACTGTGAAATGTATGTGAAAGTAACTATTAAAGTTAACTGTGAAAGGTAAATTTGAGTTAGCTACAATAGAACCGAAAATATTATGTTTTTGAACCCTGTAATTTCCTTATTATTTTTTTGTGCTATACATTCATTATCAGACTTTTTTGTCAATTAGTTAAGAAATTTATACTATTTTTTGTTCTATACATTCATTATCGGATTTTTGTGTCATTTAATTAGTTAAGAAATTTTTACTTATTACTGGAGGCACTTGATTGACTTCTTTCTTTTTCTTCTTCTACACCCACTTTATTTTACTTTTGTTATTCAAGTTAAGGAGTTGTACTCTTCTACAATGAACTTTATTTAACATTATGCTGTACCTTAGCCAATCATTTTCACTTTTCACTGCATCTTTAGGTAAAGTAAAGTAGTTCTAAATAAATCTATTTCATTTTAACATTCAGTAGGAATATAGGTTCTACAAATTTTAAAGAAAAAACAAATATAAACACAGGGCAAGTGCTAAAAAGAAATACTTTGTCAGTTTATGGTTGTGAGGTTAGATTTTACTGATTTTAAATAGGTTTATTTATTTTTTCAATTGCAAAGCCCTGATGGAGATTGCGAAAAATGAAATTGGTTGGCTAAGACGTAACGCAAAGTGCTAAATAAAGTTTATTATGGAAAAGTGGAGGTGTTATTTAGGAAAATGTAGTCAGTTTTGGCTTTTTAACCATCAATATTTTAGTATTTTCGTTATCTTTAAACTGTATGGCTTACCATCATTAATCTATCTGCATGTTTATATTCCAATACTGTTTTAAGGCTACATTTATAGATAAAATATAATTTAATAAGATTCATCTTTTCCAGTAACGCGCGTCGGTCGCGGCCCAAGCCTCGAGTCAAACGAGAAATAGCCCCCGCAGGAGCAGCAGGCGATGCCACAGACTCGGAATATTTTACAGATTGCCAATCATTAATTGGTAAGTTTTTATAAGAATAAACAAGCGGCTCGCCCCGGCTTCGCACGATTATGAAATATACATATGAACCTTCTTCTTTAATCACTTTATCTATTGAAAAAGACGCATCAAAATTCGTTGCGTAGTTTTAAAAATTTAAGCATACGAAGGGACAGAGGATTTATACTATGTAGTGATTGTGTATTTAGTGATGAGGAGGTTTTATACTATGTAGTGATAATAGAATAATTAATAATTTATGCCTGTTTTTTGCCAGTTACCTGTGTCTTTGGTTTTGATAAATATAATTTTTTATCATATATCAGTTTCACAGTATCAGTGCTCGCCATTATCGTGTTACTGTTAAGATAATTGTTAACCCTGCCTCATAGAAATATCTGCTTTTGTGGGGATTAAACCTGAGCATTGTCTTGGTATTTTTCTGTGTGTAACCAGGGCTTGAAATACCAATATTTTTAGGAACCGGTAATAATGACTTTGAAGCAATACCGATGCCCTAGGCGTTACCTGTACTTTTGTACCGGTACCAGACTTAGCACCGGTGCTATTGGTTTAGGGGTTTTATACCAATACCGGCTCAATAATACTGGTACAAGAAAATATATAACATATCATTTTTTTTTCAATTGAAGATATCTGTTCATGAGAGATTAAAATAATACAGATACTTAAAAAGTAAATTTGGCGATATTGCACTTGTATTTAACCTGTACCTTAATTGGATACCAGTTATCGGTATTAGTGCCTTTGCATGTTAGATAGCGGTATCCGGTGTACGAAGACCAGGTACCTACTTTGGAACCGGTATCCAGGTATCGAAATGGCAAGAACTGCTAAATACCGGTGCAGATCCTGTACTTTTCGTATCGGTTCCTAGCCTGGTGTCTAACCTAATTATGCCATATTACAGAAAACTACTAGACCAACTGTTGGCAGTGTCACTGTCTTTAGCATAAATTAAAGGTTCTGTTTGTAAATTGTGTTTCCTAAATATTTAATTTAGTTTTCCTTCTTTCATACACATGTTATTAAAAAAAATAGTTAGAATTGGCGATACCATGAACATAAGTAAATAATTTATGGCCACGAACATTTGTAGTAGTTTCATCCCAAAACAGAAATTGATAAAAAGCTGTTATTGTAATTATCCTAAATCTTTCGTATTACTTTTTCTTTCTTCTATACACGTTATTAAAAAAAAGTTAACAGAATTGGAGATACCATAAATATAGAAAAAATAATTTATGGCCATGAACATTTGAAGTAGTTTTATCCCAAAACAGAAAGTGATAAGAAGCTGTTATTGTAATATCCTTAATCTTATGTATTACTTTTCTCAATCATCAAGTGAATGACCTTCACAAGATATATAATCTTTTTATAGATAATTCTCGAGATGTGTTACTAATACACTAAATAATAATTCAATAGCAGCTGATATAATTTTGTAAAACCGTTTTTCCCCCTTGTTGGTCCGGGCTCCGTTGTAGAATAGACCATCCGCCTTCCTGCCAGGCAACTCGTAAAAGGCGAGCATAGGCTTACCGTCACTACCACCGTGACATCCTAGGTGGTAGAGTTTCGCTGCGACTCGCCCGGATTGGTACCACCGCCTTACCTATTCCTGCCGCCATAACGTACAATGCTTGTCGTTGACGTGTTCCGGTTCGGAGGGTAAGCCAAGGTAGCCGGTAGCCTTACTTTTGCTCTAGACCTAACATCCCTGCCTCAGGTTGGCAACGCACCATTACCACCTTTGTTGTCTCTAAGTGGCGTGAATTTCTTACCATCAGGAAATACGTCTGCTTGTTTGCCTTCCATTATCATAAAAAAAACCGGTGTAGAAGGTTTGTGACTGTTATAATTTTTAAAGGAGAATTGTCATATTTTCTTTGGCATAGGAATGTCACAACTCCTTACTACGGTAATGGGCCTATCTAGTAATTAAAAACATTGGCATCAATTTGCTAGGATTAATACCAATATATTATCCATTCCATCGATAATATCCAACCGTATTGTTCTGTTTCATACCGTAAGCATAAGTTCTTAGGTCCTTCACACCTGAAGGAGTAGGCAGAGGCACAACCAGGGCATCCACGACTTGCCAAAGACAGTGTGATATGTGGCAAGCCTATCACTAGCCGGGCACATATCCAATCCCGGGCAACGTTATTATTATTGGAAAATTGAAAATATACATTTCCCAATTTTTTTATTGTCCGACCCGGGATCGAACCCGGGACCTCAAAAAGTCAAGTACGACGCCGGACCGCTAGACCGCCGAGGCGAAGTTCATGGGTTATCTTACTTACAGGTAGTTTTCGAAATGGCAAGCAATTTTAATTTACGATTTATCTCTTCATAACATAATTTAGAAGTCTAAACTAAACTCATGTTAAACTGCCGTTATGAAGAGATAAATAGTAAACTAAAATTGGTGTTTCAGAGACTGGTTTTTAGTTTTAAAGGCACCATGTATTACTTACCATTGAAATATCTTTCCTATAGCAAAAATAACAATATCAGTGAAGCGTTTCCTGAACATGTTATGCAAACATTTAAAACAGCAAACAAGCACCACTTTCCTCATACGAGCTGCCAGATAAGAAAGCAGATCTATTCTACAAGCTACAGCCCGCCTCGTTGGTCGAGTGGCTAGCGTACACGCCTAACTACACCGAACAACCGCGAGGCTCTGGTTCGATTCCCGAGGGAGGCAGGCATTTGTGTGATGAACATATTTTAGATGTCTGCATTTCCGGGTCTGGGTGTTTATTAAATTTATTCTGATATCTATTTAAATATTTCTGTATATTAGAATCGTTGACTAACACCGAGTAACACCCATAACATAATCATATAATTTGCTTATTTTGAGGTAATATTCAATTTATGTAACTTGTCAAGGGATATCTATTTTTTTTATTACTAGTGGCCCGTTACGTACTTCGCTACGTATATGACCGCATGAATGACATAACCCAACCCAACAAAAAAAGGAAAAAAACAATTGAAAAAAGTTTCAATATCACAGCACAATTCCCATTAATAAAATGATCCGCCATTTATTGAATTCATTTGTTACAAAAAATGTGATAAAGGAAGAACCGATCCTCCGATTTTATGCAAACTCCACATAAACCATCTACTAAACAGTCCGAACAACGTCTAAAACTTTAATTTGAATAGGTGAGCCTGTTCTTGAGTTATAAAATTACAACGAAAAGTGGCATTGATTTTTATATATATATAAAATAATTCGAATTATTTTTTCTTTTATATTTGAGACGACTATGAAGCAAATATATTTAAGAAATATTGAATGAAATTATTTATAAGTATTTTTGAAAAGAACTTTTGATAATGAGTACCTAAATAGTTCCGAAATCAATTTTAATAAGTGCATTAATTCAGTGAATTTACTCGATTTGGCCGCGTACGCTGCGTACAGAGCTGTCCAGCGACCACGCGAGTGAGCCGCGCGGTTTCATAGATGTGCACCCCCCTCCCCTGCGGTTTCGCAGTGCGAGTCGTGCGACACATATCGACCGGGCGGCCATCATTCATTTTAATACCAATTACAATTTAAAATTCGTAATATCTTTTGAATTAATTGTCCGATTGGAATAAAATAAAAAGAAATTTATAGCTATTGAAACAATCTTGCTCAATAAACAGTTTATTTGGATTAGTATTTGACGATAATATGATCAATAAACATAGGCTAATAATTTTAATTACTTGCATTCTATCGAAAGGTGGTTATAATGGCTAAAATATTAATGTTTTGTTTAAACTATCGCGGACTTTTTTGTAGGCATTATTGAGTTCTACAACTTTTCTATAGCTGAAGTCAACCATACATCTCCAATCATTTAGGCAGCGTTCGCGAGAATCGTTAACGTAGGCAGTTTTTTCGTCGACTTTCTCCACAATTTTCACTACCACGAAAAATCCGATCTATTTCCGGGATAAAATATAGCCTATACGGATTCGGAAGAATCCCTCTAAGTAATGGTGAAAGAAATTCAATGGTTTCCTCTTTATAATATTAGTATAGATTTACAAGTGTTCTTAATCGCCTCTGTAGTCAAGCGCTAAGGTGTTGGACTTGACTTCATGAGGTCCCGGGTTCAATTCCCAGGTCGGGCAACAATAAGAAAATGTGGTTTTTCAAATTTTCAAATAAAGAATATGTTGCTCGGGATAGGATATGTGTCCGATTGGCGATGGGCTTGCCAGTTGCCACCTATAACATTGTGGGACGTGGTATCTTCGGCTAGTCGTGTTGTGCCTCTGCCTACCTCTTCGGGGATTTGGGTGTGAAGATACTAAACTAAACTGAGTGTTCTTGACCAACATAGGGGAAATATATGGTTAAACAATGAAATATTTGCTTACAGGCACAGATATTGACATGGACAGTGAAGAATTCTATGATGTGCCTTCTGACGAGGAAGATACACTTAGAGAGTCAATTAAAAATGGACACCTTAAACATGATAAGGTAGAGTTGAATATAATATTATGTTTCCATTTTTTTAACCTTGGATCAAAGTATAATATTGACCATTCCCATTGCACTCATGATTTTTAAATTAAATCGTCGCGTGTGATATTTTTGTTTATGATAATGGAAGGCAAACAAGCAGACGGACTTCCTGATGGTAAAAAACTCACGCCGCCTAGAGCTGTGGTAATGGTGCGTTGCCAACTTGAGGCCGGGATGTTAGCCTCGAGCAAAAGTAAGTTTACCGGCTACCTCACCCTCCGAACCGGAACACTTCAACGGCAAGCATTAGATGTTATGGCGGCAGGAATAGGTAAGGCGGTGGTACCAATCCGGGTGACTCGCTGCGAAACTACCACCTAGTAGGATGTCACGGAGTTAGTGACAGTAAGCCTTTGCTCGCCTTTTACGAGCTGCCTGTCAAGAAGGCAGATAGTCTATTCTGCAAAGGAGCTCATACCAACACGGGGAAAAATTTTATTATTAACGTTTTTAATTATACGGGATACTCACTATATATTTTTGTTTTGTTTGTCGATATTTCGGTCTAGTTGCATAGGCCGTGGTCACTAAGGGTCTCTTGCACCTTTTTGGAAATCATAAAGTGAATTGTGAGTAATGTAATATTTAATTTTATATGAGAAGTTAATTACACTGAATTTAGTGTTTATGAGCCAGTTTTACTTTATAGACAAAGATATAAAGTTATAACAATACAAGCTACTTACCCGCGACTTCGTCAGCGTACCCCATAAACACATCGTAAACTTTCATACACCGTTATAGCCTTTTAGAGGTTGATTATTTTATAGAAAGTATCCTATGTTTGAACTCTGGTCTTTGACAATATGCAAATCTAATACAATCAAAATGATATGCGTATGTCTGCATTTACAATATTAATAACCAGAACTCCATTTCCCCATTAGTTTCGTTTGGAGTTAATTATTTCAATAATACAATGTGTCAAAGCAAAAAGTCGGCCTTATTGTATGTGTAATAAGGTCGCCTTTAGCCGCATTTAAAAACACTGGTGTATAGCGTCACAGTACTGGCCTAGTCCTTAGTATTGTTAAAAGTATATTTCACAAAACATTTTACATCAACTTGACTAATTTTTTTTTGCTTTTTTTTTCAGGAAACCCTTGATACGGATGACAAATCGAAAAGCAACAGTACATAGTATTAGGGTAAAATCATGTCCATTATACTTTTAGGAGCGGGGATTGAATTTAGTATTTGAAATTTTGGGCCAATGTAGAAATGTCCTTACTAGTTATAATTAGTACTATGTATAAGGTCACATAAGTCACTTGGCATAATTCAAATAATTTTAATTTTTTCAAATATTGGTTGCTATTTTAGATTAATTTGCGTTTAAACTTTTGTTGATTGCATTTATTCTTTTTAAATGCGTTTAATAATTGTTTGAAATTCGTAAAAAATAGATACTACAATTACCTACACGGTTGGTCTTTATGGTTTTTCCAAACACTAAAGTAGTAGTTTTGAACTTAATGAAAAAAATATAGGTACATGGTTTGGGTGCATTTTGGTATTATGCAATTGAAAACCAAATATTTTTTAAACTGTATTACTAATAATTTAAACTGTAAAAAGGATTGAAATTATATTGCTAAAGGGTGGGTTTCAAATTTAGAATTATTTGCGTTTAAAGCTTTGTTAAATGGAGTTAAAGCCTGCATTTTATTATATAATGATAATTTCCATC
>NJDC01008505.1:61853-90391 GCA_002245475.1 Calephelis virginiensis
TAGGGTCATATTATCCGTAAATGCTTTAATTGTTATCGCGATCAAAATAAAAATGTTAACAACAAACTATGTGTTATTTTGAGAACCAAACTTCACAGAAAAATATGTCAGCTTCCACATCTGAGCATTCCTCATAAGCCGATAGCTTAAGAACATAGGCATTAAATCCATGATTTGCTCCTATTGTCCATAAAATATAGAGTCACAATACAAGCACTTGCGACAAAGAAAATGGGAGACGGAAAGACAGCTCAGGGTGCCTTTCTAAAAATGATTTAGCCTATATTTACCAGCATTTGTTTTTTTGCTGAAAATTTGTAGGCAATGTTATTTTTTTTAGTTGATAAGCTAAACTCATAACATCTCTTCGTAATAAACTAAAAAGTTTGGCTTCCATTACTAACATTTATTTCTAATTTTGCACAAACCGCTATATCTGCTCGCAGTTCTCTTTTGGCTACTAGACGTCTTAAAGATATTGAGGTACCTTATAGAGCTTAGAAGCTTTTAGTGCACTCATTTTTTTACTTCGATCATCTTCGATAGCTCAAGCCATTCTAAAATGTGAATTTCATCTGTAATGATGAACTCATTTGGTGGGTACTCAGAATTGTGTATCTATAGGACATAACTACCCGCGTTAACGGGTTAGAAAGGAATTAAAAATTTCGCCACGGGACTTAAATCCTCAGTAGCTCAATTGGTTAGAGCATTCGTCGGCTTGAGACGAAAGGTTACAGGTTCAAATCCTGTCTGGGGCGAAATATTTCTTTCTTTAAAATTTATAGAAATTTATCCCAAGCACAGGGCAAGTGCTAAAAATAAAAAACGTATTTTTAACGCGAGAAACGAAAGCTATGGCCATTCTAAAATGTGAATTTCATCTGTAATGATGAACTCATTTGGTGGGTACTCAGAATTGTGTATCTATAGGACATAACTACCCGCGTTAACGGGTTAGAAAGGAATCAAAAATTTCGCCACGGGACTTGAATCCTCAGTAGCTCAATTGGTTAGAGCATTCGTCAGCTTGAGACGAAAGGTTACAGGTTCAAATCCTGTCTGGGGCGAAATTTTTTCTTTCTTTAAAATTTAAAGAAATTTATCCCAAGCACAGGGCAAATGCTAAAAATAAAAATACGTTGCTAGAAACGAAAGTTATGGCCATTCTAAAATGTGAATTTCATCTGTAGTGATGGGCCATATTAGCCACAGGTACATTATTTCTAAATAATGTGTAATGTGTAAATGTTTCTAAAACGAGTAAACATGAAACAAATAAAACTATCAGTACACTAAAAATTAAGGATTTTTCTACAAAAATGGATATTAATAATGTTGAAATATTCAAAACTTAAGTAAATGAAATTATTAAAACTTACCAAAAAATAACATCAAAATACGTAATTTTTTATCGCTGCGTGCACAAGACACATGCGCACTCGCCGCGTTTCACAGTTCGGTTGAGAAAGTGGGGGGACAGATTACCACATTGTGGTCAGTACATTTAACGCTTGTAACGGTTTGTTTCCGAGAAATAACCGTAGGCCATAAAGGACGACTAGGCCATAATACCCGAAACTACTCTACTAAGTACTGTACAAACGTTATTTGTCCCACTCTAGGTGGTACTTTCTTGCTGGAGTAACGTACGCTTATAATCTAGACTCAAAAGTGCATACTTTAAGTTCTGGGACCTAATAACCTTATTGTAGGTGCATGTAAATTTATATCTTCTAAACCTTATCTTTTATCTGTTTTCTCAAATATAAACAACTTCAAAACAACGTAAGTGCAAATTTACAACACTCTAAACTAATTTTATATGAAATCTAGAAAATCGCCAAACGTTGTTGGAGCAGAAACTTGAATATCTTCGCAGTTTAAGGACACACAAATTTCATTTAGACAACGTTGTTTCAGCGGAAACAATCTTTGGTGGCTAACTCCCTAATGACTGGATGCACATATTTTTATTTACCATACACAATTACACAACATCATACTGAAACTTTATTATTTGTATAACTCGAATTATGAAGTTCGAACTTTTTCCGCTAGAGCAACGCACACCATGAACTGCGGCCGAGTTGGAAGGCCAACAAGCAGACGGATTTCCTGATGGTAAGAAATTCACGCCCCTACAGACACCAAAGTAGGGCTTGGAAGTGTTAAGCTTCGAACAAAATTAAATTTTCCGGCTACCTACTTTATAACTCTACCACCTAGTCAGATGTCAGGGTGTTAGTGACGGTAAGCCTATGCTCGTCTTTTACGAATTAACTAGCAAGAAGGCAAATGGTCTATTTTGCAAAGAAGCCTGTACTTACACGGGGGAGAGTTGTCGCAGTTGTTTTTATACAATGCATCTTAAAACACTTATTTAATACATTGACCTTTGAGGTCATTTTCAGTTTAAGACCCACTAAAAAACTTCAAACTTGTAGTCTTTGCTTCAAACATACATAACACTCCATATAGTTGGGTTAATTAAAGAAATCACATTTGACACTTCATCCGAATTTGACACCGTGATGTTATGCCATTGCGTCAGCCTAATTCGTTAACCTGCTAAGTCCATTTTTTGGCAAAATTTAGTTTTTATAGCAGTCAAAAAATTCAGTCTACTGTCTACCGTAACTATTAAGAAATAACGGCGACATCAGCCTACAAAGCTGTAAAAACCTATGCACGAATAACTGTTTTTTATTCACCAGCCAATATCCACAACGCACACCTGCTAGATCCTGTTTGGGCCTCCGTTTCACACTAACAATGGTCCCAAACTGACGTGCCGTGTGTGGATAATTAATTAAAAAAAAGTATTTTCACCCCCATATTCCCGAAGCGGTAGGCAGAGGCACAACCAGGGCACCCACGACTAGCCGAAGACACTAAGTCCCACAATGTGATAGGTTGCAAGCCTATCGCCGACTGGGTACTTATCCTTAATAATAAAATTGAAAATATACATTTTCTAATGTGTTTTTGTTGCCCGACCCGGGGACTTATGGCACCAAAATCGAATGTTAGTACACTATACCTGAAAACGAAGCGGCAAGTTCACAACCTTTGCTTTTTAATATAAAAAATAAAGATGGTTTCTGTTTCATATGGGGTGACTTTTTAAAAAACAAAATAATACGTCCTGAAATTAATGCTGAGGATGGAAACAAAACAATTAAAATTTACAGTGATGGTTGCACTTACCAAAATAGAAATTGTATTTTATCTAACGCTCTTTTCAATATTGTCATGAACACGAGAATATAGTTATCGAACAAAAAATTTTTAGAGAGGCACACTCAAATGGAGGCGGATTCAATACATGCCACGATAGAAAGTCACCTAAAGAATAAACTCATAAATGTGTCAGCTGAATACATATCTACTGCTAAACATGCTCGTAAATGCCCAGTATCTACCACTACTCTGTAACATATTTGGAGCACCCTTACTTCAAAAAATTTTATAAAATTCAGTTTTATAAAAGTATTCGTCTAGGAAGATCCAAAGGCAATCTTAAGGTGGCTAACGTTCGTGCTCTACGATGGCTCTACGTTACGAATGCAATGGAGCAATTCTTTATAAAATTTTTCTTCAAGGACGAATGTCGAAGTTTACCACAAAGGCTATCTATGCCATGTAATCCTTGCGAGATTACTGAACTAACTCAATTGCAACAGAAACGACGAAAAATTACGAAAACGAAAATTTGAAGACTTGCAGCAAATTATGGCGACTTTAACAAATTATACCTAAAAATTATGACGACTTACCTCATGAGTAGAATGAGAAAAACCAATAACTAATAATAACCAATAATTAATAACTTTACATGTTACCTAAGTTTCAGGTTGATTTATTAGAATATTGTTAATTTAAAATTTTTGGAAGATTGTTTATGTTTTGTTTTATTGTTGATACATATGATATAGAAGTAAAACAATATTAAAATAACCTTCTTTAAAAATAATAAAATACTTTTGAGTACCTACAACAACAATCCCACAAAACCAAGACATAACCTCTATTAAAACTTTATATATATTTTTAAAAGAGCCTATCTTAGATACTTGATCGCTGTTTCCTATTAAATAAGTCTGATTTTATATGTTTTAATAATAAATATTCTGATTGTTGATTGAACTCGTTTCACTACAAAAATAAATTAATCTAGATACCATACTAAATTTAAGTCAAAAACTGCTAAGTCCTCGAGCAAATTGAAACTTTATTTCGACAAGCTGCTAAATTATTGTTTTCTTAAACTGTCATAATTGTGTATAAGCTATGCTACTAATTTTATGTTTAAAATAACAAGAAAAAATATAGGAACAAACGGGATTTTCAGAATTTTGATTGCTAAATTAATAAAATTGTTACTCAGTTTTTTCTTCCTCCTGTAAACTTCGTAAAAATGGACTAAGCAGGTTAATAAATTAAGCCGACGATTGCACAAAGCTTGTAGGTACATTTGCTTAACCTTTTCGTTTTAAAATACAGTATATTATTTGTAATAATGCAATTTATTTTGACAGATATTTAATAAGATTAACGTATGACAATTATGTTTTAAATTGACCCAATTATAGTTAAGTAATTAGATGAAGACAACATCGATGAGCTGGAAATAATATTACAATAAAACAAAAATTTTAGTATGACATTTTTACTTATTACACAATAATACACGTACAATAATTTCGTATTTATTTCGAGATATTAATACTGTATTTTTTTTATTTGTACGGTATTTTTATACTGGCAACACTGACAATACATGTAAATGTTTTTATAAAAATAAAGATGCATATTCGGTGGGAAACTAAAACTATTTAAAAGCTAGCATATGCGTACTTTGTAAAACGTTTGCATAGACATTATTGAATTATTTTACTTTTGTAAATATATTTTATTTCTTACATGAATCGTCTAATTCAAACTGAATGTCTGCAAGTGGATGTGTTACATTTCTACAAGCTAATACATAAGTAATGCTCTGGTTTATCATTTAGGTATGCGTTATATTTAGCATTAATATGCACTTGTGTATGACATTTATAATGCATAAATAATAGGTATCGTAGAAATATAATCGTAAACAACTTGCAGGGACGTTTAAATTTTCATTCACGATTCATAAAAATTGATTAGCTAAAGCTGGCATGTCACTGTACTAAGAAGCTACACCTATACAATTTTATTACAGAGCATGTTTTAAGAATCATCCAAATCATTTATTAGTTAATAATTTATACAAAAACATGTTGATCAAAAGTAAATTAAGTATTTTACCAAACAGCATTTTTTATAGAAGCGGGCAAGTGGGTCACCTGATGGAAAGTAATCCCCGCCGCACACGGACATCCGCTACGCCAGGAGTAGATATCACATATGCGTTACCTGACCTTGAAGGAATTTGTAGGTACGATCTTTTATTGAAGGTTCCGAAAGTATGTTTAAAATATATTATGCAGTTAAGCCGTAGCTTTATAATAAAACCAAAAAAATAACTTTCATGTGTATACTTATACTTTACTGCTTATATTCAATATCTAAAAAATGCAATTTAACATCAAGAGAGTCGTGTATTCTTTGTTCTATCATATAAAAAAAAGAAATATGTCACATACCACATTTAGTTAATCAACCTTTGATTATTTTGTTTTATTTGATAAATAACATTCGGCAAAGATAGCGAGCGTAAATATAATTTCAAGAAATTATATACATTGCAACATTAAACCATTACCATAGATAATGCATTACATAAATTCATATATCTTACAACGAATAACACTATATATAATAATATAATAAATTCAAAAATTTAGACATCTATTCTCACACAATTGAAATATTTATAAGGGTCATAATGACAATTTATTTGCCTATTACATTGGTGCTGTTATAAAATATCTAATGCCACTCACTAACCGCGAAGTTCAGGTTTTATTCTCGACAAGGCAAACACTTGGCATGCATATAATTTGCTTACATTGGAATTAGGTCAATTTTTGTAGCTTGTCCAGGGATAATTATTTATTAACGAGTGATTTTGATATTATTGGAGATAAATGTTTCACTACAAACGTAATCAAAACCTCTTGCTCTGTTACAGGAATTACAGCGCTTTCATTTCCGTTTAAAGGATTACGCATACTAGAGTAAGGCGTAGTATGTTGGACTTGGGCATTATACATTCGCGTAGTGTACGTGGCGGGCAAAGCGCATAATAAGCAGATTTTTGTTGCTTAGTACGGGAACGTCGAACGTTGAAGATGCACGTATGGATAACGAATGTACGTATTAATAGGTCAAACAAAAGCTACGGCGCAGTCACGGTATTGTAATATACAGTAGTCTGACTCGTTTCTGTTTTTGTTATAAATATCTACAGCCAAGGGTGCGCCAACACGCGATAGAGCTACGCGCCTTTAATGTTACTAGTGGTCGCCCATTAGTCGAAATTCGACTTCGAATCTTGTTGATACGAACGCCATCTTTATTTCTCAAGACCAACTACTTTGTTTCCAAACTGTACGATTATAGTTTGTGCGCCATTTGTGATTTTCTTATCGTTATTTATCATCAACATATTTGCCTGTGTATGTCAAATGCATGGTAGTACGTGTAAATGTTTTATTTTTTAAATTAATGCACTTTATAAACATTATAATTCAAAATATTAGCATTCTGCATTTCTCTTACACATAAACTATAAGGTATCTTCGCGCCCATATACCCGAAAAGGTAGGCAGAGGCACAATTTTGCATACTCCTCCGTCAGCGCAATTTTCGTAAAGAGGGGTCCAAAGTTTTTGCTTCACGTGTTAAAATTATGACAACTACATCGGATTAATTATGAAACTGTTTAAAATGTGTGCAGTATTTTTGATCACCAAACTTCATAAAAATCCATCCTAAACCGCTCAAGCGAAACTAAAAACTGCATGTTATAATCTATAATTGTTCTTTACCATATTAGGTAAATACTTTGACTTATTAAACCAAAACAACATTTTCAAATAGCACGCTTATCTATTGGTTACAAAATAAAAAAATACGCTATTACATTGACCGTTCGTCACAGCGGCTCAAGGTTTTTTTTATTTTTTGCCCTTCCACTGAGCTTAGGTTATATTTCTATAAATTTTAACGAAAAGAATTTGAAGGATCAGTAGCTCAAATTGTTAGAGCATTCGTTGGCTTCAGACGAGAAATTACAGGTTTAAAGGTCTGGGGCGATTTTTTTTTCTTTCTTTAAAATTTACAGTAACTTAACCCAAGCACAAGATAAGTACTAAAATAAAAATACCATGAGAGAAACGGAAGTTTTGGCCATTATAAATGTGAATTTCATTTCATTTAGTAGGTACTCGGAACTATGTATCTATAGGATATTAGTGGTCGCCCATTGGTCGAAATTCGACCATAATTAATTTTAATATCTTGTTGATAAGAACGCCATCATTTCTTAAGACCAACTACTTTGTTTCCAAACTTTATTGTGCGCCATATTTTTGTTTGTGTGTGTCAAATTCAGGGTAGTGTGTGTAATGTTTTATTTATTGATTTAACGTACTTTATAGGCATTATTATTGAAAAATATTAGCGTTTTGTACTTCTACACATAAACTATAAGTGTGCCAAACTTTATGTTCCTGCTTCCGCGCAATTTTCGTAAAATATAGATAACTAACCTCGTTAACGGTAAAGAAAGGAATTAAAAATTTCGACACGGAACTTGATTCCTCAGTAGCTCTAATGATTGGAGCATTCGTCGGCTTCAGCCGAAAGGATATAGCGGCGGCATCAAGTGTATACCAGAATAGAAACGCGCGTGTAAATGCGTTTTCGTCAGTTTGCATGAAGACAGAATATAGAATATTGTATATTACATAACCGTAGCACAGTCGTCTGCATCGCTGACTGAGGTAAAAAATTTCGCTACGATGGGGCCTCGTCATGACTCATAGCGTGCGTTGCTCCATACAAAATGTATGAAAATGCTGCGACCCACTCTAGTATACGCAATCTTTGATGGAGAGGACTAACATTCAAATATTTCCGGGTCTGGGTATCTATTAAATTTATTCTGTTGTCTTATTTAAATATTTCTATGTATTAGTATCGTTGACTTACACCCATAACACAAGCATATAATTTGAGTACTTTGGGGTTAGATTCAATTTGTGTAACTTGTGCTGAGATATTTATTTATTTATTTAAATAAATTCAACAGTGATTTTAAATTTACAGGCTGGTAATTTTAAAATAACAAACGAGAACGAGAATATACGAAAATTACTTTGTCTCTTTAACGGTAATATTTTATAGCAAAAAATCAATAAATTGAGTAAGTTAATTCGCTTCGAATGAATAAATAATAAAAAAAATGGTTGCCTGTAAAGTCGGTTTTACGGGCGAAGATTTTACGTGACAACGTCTTTTTCGCGGTAGAATATTTATTGATATGAATATTATTAAATTGCACAATAGGAACAAGGAATTGAATAAAAATAAGAAATGCACAAATTTTAACTATAGAAATATATTTTGTTTACATTGTACCGGTCCGGCGGGCCTCTCTCTCGTTCGGTGACTCATCGTAACAGACGTGAGCGGGCGTTACACTTTTTCAAGAGTGACTCCGAGCCACAACCTAATTAAAGACGTTGTCACGTCAATCAATAAATAAATCCTTGGGCAAGTTACACAAACTAAATCTAAACCCAAAGTAAGCAAATTATATGTTTGTGTTATGGGTGTTAGTCAAGGCCTATTTATTGTAACAGTCAAAAAATATAATTTATTGAATATTCTGTTGGTAGCATACGTTCTCAGTTTGTACCGAAGTTAGTTT
This sequence comes from Calephelis virginiensis, assembly GCA_002245475.1. Lineage (NCBI taxonomy): Eukaryota > Metazoa > Arthropoda > Insecta > Lepidoptera > Riodinidae > Calephelis > Calephelis virginiensis. The sequence continues at coordinate 70,723 of NJDC01008505.1, forward strand.
TATCAATTAAATAAAACTGTAAGACAACCTATTTTCATTTCTCTGAAATTCTGTAACATTCTAACATCTAGGTTATATTTTTAATACAATCTAGTTTATAAAACAGGATGTTATCACATCTCCTTAATTTTTTAGTCTGATAAATAAATTGTCATTACGAACAATTTTATACTCTACAATAAAAATGCAATATTTTAATATATCAAAATTACAACAAATTTTAAAAATGCTTACAAAATATTTGGTACAAAAACATCAATAGATCTATAAATCTACAACCAATTTGAAATCTTAGCGAGATTAAGCACATAACTAACTATTAAGATCTTTTATTACCCCGCGTACAGAAACGCGGTTTATAGGAGATAGGTAAAACTCGTAATACAGAATCTTTTTTAAAACGGGTTAAATATTTTTGCATAGAAATAGACACAGCCATCTTGCGCCGTTTATATTTTTTAACAAAATCACAGAGTTTGGATTACGAGTAAAAAGCAAAAAATGTTAAGACATAGTTCTTTAAAGCAAATAAACAATAATTTGAAAGTATGTCAATTTTGAGATAACGGGAGTCAAAGGTAGATATAATATTTTGTAATAATTATTATAATCATCAGAGTTTATAATAATATACTAAAAATAAAGAGTTTACTAATTACGGCTGCACATGGAATCACCATCTGTCGTAAAATAATGCGGATGGTGATGTATACATATTTTGTTAACCTCACATATTTAACATAGAATTTTCTTAACTTTTTCTTTTATAAAAAAGGCTACAAAATTAACTATTCTCATTATATACTGTTACGTAGGAATTAATTTTAAATTAAATTAAAGTTTAAATTTATAAATTGAAATTAAGTTTAAATCCATAAAGAATAAAAAAATATGAAAAAATCAAAATACCGGAGAGTTCACTATGCCCCGTTAAAACACCTAAACAATATTTAAGAAAAAATATGTTGTCAGTAGTTTTATAGGGTTTATATTAAAATATGACTTTAATAAAAATGGGTAGCAGAGCGTGGATTTTACTACATTTTTTTATAATTTCTCTCTGCTTACCATATTTGATATTAATCGATGATTAAACAAAAACATCATTTAGTATATGTTATGTAAAACAAGTTGCCACTTACCAGCTAAATCTTAATATAATAATATTAATGTAGTTTTCTAAGGGGCCCCGCGATTATGAAACGGTTTAATTGAATCAACCTAACGTGATTGATAATAACTAAATGTAGTCGGTAGTCAAGCGCCACTGCGCAGTTTGATTCGGACAAACAGACTTTTGTTGGTGTCGCTGACAAATTTATAGATGCCCAGAACTCAGGGTTTCCTGTGCTTTCAATTTTAGTATCTACGTTACGCACAAGTTCACGCTACAAAATCCACTGCGATTTTGTTAAAAAGCATCAGAACGCGATCAAACCAACACAACACACATAAAAAATTCAATTAAACGACCTTAAAAGTTGTAAATATTTGAAAACCACAAACTAATTTTGTAAACTATCAAAAAGATTTAGGTCTAATGAAATATTACGTGTTTGAATCAAACGCTTTGATAGTGTCTGGGCCCCCTTTTTGTTTGGTAAAGTCGTTATATTAAAATCAAATATATTTTGTTTAAATTGAAACACTTCACAATAAAAATAGTGGTGTTTCCGCGATTATGTGAACGAATACTTTTTATTATTTACATACAACCTTTTCATTTACATACTGAGTGTCGAAAATCGATGTCAGTGAATTCTCGACAATGATACTGCGAGAAAGCTATAAAATATTAATATATATTTTTTTAATTTGTACTTTTAGACCGCAAAGATCTATATAAGCGTATATTATACTCACATTTCCATTTAGTAAAAAGCTGTTACCAGTTAAATTTGACCAGATTTTAGATATCTTGTGGAAAATAACTTTATTGATAAAAACGAGCTCCCATTTATTAAATTATTATGTTTAAAATAACTCGTACTATTTTTGGCACAAAATGTGCAAGTTAAAAAAATACCAGATTGGAATATTTTTTATAATGCAGTGGTTGGTCAAGGATTATAAACCATTTTAATATTATCAATGTTATTTGTGATGTTAGTACACAAAGTACCTTTAACTAATCGTGGGTGCTCTGGTACCTCTACATACCTCTTCTGGTATACAGGCGCAAAGACACTTCCTTTTTAATTTCTGTAGATTCCCTTATTGCATAACAAAACGGAAGGATAAAATACATTATTGAGTTTTGTAGTAATTAACTTGATTGCAGTTGTTTTATATTTAAGCGCGAACAGCATCAGCTTTTCTCATCTTCCTTCTCAACTTCGTACGGTTTTCGACACTATGCATTATGAAAAATTAAAAAAAAATGCTTTCTAAAATTAAAGTCCACCACTGTAAGTCAGAATTTAAATTTAATGATCTTCAGATTTTTTTTAAATTACAGCTGGATAACGCAGCTACATAAAATTTAAAATGTTAACTAAATAATCTTAATTCAGCAGTTTTTCTTTATTTTTATTGTAAGATAACTAAATTAGAATCATGAATCCGTAATCACAGTATGTCATGGATAGTTTCATACAACTAATACAAAGATGAAACAATAATCAATAAAGGCTTTTAACTAATTATTTAGCATTATACAAGTCAATGTTTAAAAATCGGTTTAGAAGGTTACCGATCACATTTTTAATAGTAGGTATATAATTAAAAGTGTATATGACACATAATAAATATAATGTAAAGATATATATTGCTTGAATTTCACTAATATTAATAATCTCACTACACAATGACAGGACATCAAAATATTTATTACTAGTACATTTTTCTTAATATTTTTTTACGTGGAATTAGCCTTAAGAATCACATCAAATGCAATCAAATCCCGATATGGCTATTGCTACCGCTATGAAGTCAAGATAAATGATATAACGTTAAGGCGTAATGGTAATTAACATATCTGGTTAAATTAACCTTCGAAGTCGATACTTGGTGCTCCGTTTGCGAAGCAAAAAGTATGATGAGTGAATGTGTGTATTGTTGAAACAAATTAATCAGTTGAGTGGTGTGTGTGTTGTTTTGAGTAGCTTTTTCTTCAGCTGGTGCTTCGGTTACGAAGCGAAACGTGCGTTAAATGTATAGTGCTTGTATTGTTGGTGCCACTGAAACATTCAATGGTGTGTTGGGTGTTTTAAGTCACTAACTTCTGCTGGAACTTCGGTTGCGAAGCAAAACGCACGTTAAGTGTATAATGCTTGTATTGATGCTAGTGAAACAGTCCAGTGGTGTGTGTAATGTTTTGAGTTGCATTCTCCTGTTGGTACTTTGATTCTCAAGTGAGACGCACGTAGAGAGTGTAGAGTATGTATTTCTAGTGCTACTGAAACGAAAAGTGGTGTAAGTAGTATTTTGTGTTGATATATTTAGTATCATTGACTTCTAGTGTTTCCATTTTAATCGTGATATTTTATTTATTCTTATGTTCATACAAATTAACAAAAATAAACAGAATCTGTATACTAAGGATATGCTAGGTACTTTTCCTGCATATTAATGTATAGTATAAAGTAAATAACATTCAATTGCCAATTATTATTTTTTAAATAAGCATGTTTTAAAACTTTGACATCATAATGGCAATAATGCGACTTTAGTTGTATTCTCTTACATAGTTAATAAAAACAATAATTTAAATCAATATTTGTATAAAAACATGTGTATTTAAAAGAACATAATTTTTATAAGTAGTAAAATTATTCCTGTCAATGTTACACGATTTGAAAATGTCAACCGAAAGACAAAGATAATTTCGGTAAATTATCTTTTAGTTGATAAACTAATTAATCAGTAATTTATATTATGCTCAAGCATGTTCCGTCATGTGAAACCTGCGCGTGTCCGATACGTTACGTTTATTTAATTTTTTCAATGTTTCATTAACTTGTTACTGTAACATTAATGTTACATTAACTTTATTTGGCATAATTTTACATCCATTTTGTGCTAGCCTCATTGTGAGTAATGTTATATTAATGTACATGACGTTAAATGTAATAACATACATTACTTTCATATATTGTATATAACATTACATTTTTAACCGACTCCAAAAGGGAGGAGGTTATTAATTCGACTGTATTTTTTTGTATGTTTGTTATGTGATTACTTGGCCAATTGTCAACCGATTTGGATGGTTCTGTTTTAGAAAGATAGGTCAAGATTTCAAGGTGGTCCCATATTAGTTTTATCATGATTCGACTGGTGGTTTCTGAGTTATATAACTCAAAATACACTAGTCTGATCATGATAAAATTAATTGTGACCATTTAGAAACCATTTCTTATCTTTGAAAAAAGGATTTTCAAAGCGTAAGTTACCGTAAAATAGTTGGAGTCGGTTTTTGCAGTTTCACTGAGCTTAATTATTGTTAACTTTACTGCGCGTAACGTAACATCACTTTCACTGTTGTGCGCAAACGTAACATCACTTTCACTGTGTTGTGCTTAAAAAACTTAAACATAATTGTGTATATTATCTCATAATTGTCTTGCATTTTGTACTTCGATGTCAGTTGTCACGCATAACGCAAAATAATGCACATATACGGCTGGCCATGGTCTAGGAATCTTGTGTGGAACAGTACAATGTTGGTTGACGAATCACACCTGAAACAATAATATACGTTATATTATATCTTACATCACCACATATTATAAAACAAAGTCAATTCCTCTGTCCCTTTGTATGCTTAAATCTTTAAAACTACGCAACGCATTTTGATGCGGTTTTTTTAATAGATAAAGTGATTAAAGAGAAAGGTTTACATTTATATTTCATAACCGTGCGAAGCCGAAGCGGGCGCTAGTTCAATATAAACGCGAAAGTTTGTGAGAATTGATGGACGTTTGCAGGGACGCGCACAGAGATTTCACTCAAGGTAATTAATAAAAGAAGGCGTTACTTTGCAGAAATCCGTACTTAAATCCAAATTATACTATTTAATTTGCAATTTCCCGCCAAAAAATGTATACGTATTATGGCGTGACAAAACATGCAAAATAGTGCGCTATAAATGAATTGGACTTACCGGAAGCTAAAACTCCCAAATATATCCAGCTCGACACAACACACACCACTAAACTATTGTTTTATTAGCATCAACACTAGCACTACTAAAAGCTCAACGTACGTTTTGCTTCGAAACCATTCGTAATTATCCGGTTACACCCACTTGCCAGAATTTCATTTGCCATAATTTTATTTGCTATAATGGTCAACAGGCATAATATTGTTTCTCTCATACTCATTATAAACTATATTAGTCACGTGCTAGAAACTATGTTTCCCATAAAGTCATTTTCAATAATTTCATTTGCTAGCATGATTGTAAGTCGTATTATCATAAGTCATAACATCATTTACCATAAAAATAACTTCTAGAAAAAGAACATATTTTTTTTTATATTAAATGATCAATTATTGTTATATGGTTTCGGTATGGTTTGTTTTGGTTAGGTTTGAACATGAAAGACAATGCACGAGTTGAGCGAGCAAAGCGAGCGTGCCGCGGTAGCGGCCGGCGAAGTGCCAGAAAGCTAATCGATTTTTAGAACAAATGCGTTAGGTTAAATTTGAACAGAAGCGACTTTGATCGTATAAAAAGGTACTAGATAAATAGGCATTAGAAATAAAGATAACTCTAATATGTAATCATATTGTCATATATTTATCAGAAATATACAATCGTACTGTGATATATTTATTACAATTTACATTTTACTTCATGCAGATACAATTTTTTGTAAGGCATTTAAATATTTTGTTGAATAATATTATTGCAAGTAATAAAATGGATAACGATACGTATGGCACTCGTATCAATATGGAAACTAATTTTAGGGCAAAGAAGAGTATATCACAGGTATGGTTAACAAAACATTCGGGCAAATAAAAATTCGGGCAAATGAAATTCTGGCATTTGAATATATGGCATATATTCTTCGGGATAACAATAGACAACAGTAAGTATCATCATAACGCCATAATACGTCTACATTTTTTTTGGCAGGAAATTGCAAATTAAATAATTTTATTTGGATTCACTCAAGGTATTGCTATAGGATACCTATAGAAATTCTAGCTAAAAGAACTTACCAATTCCAGTTTAATTTTGTAATGTACCTTTACCACGAAATGTCATTTGCTTCACGTGCCATCGTTATTGAAATTGAAAATAATAATAATCATGAAAAGTTTTTGTATCAGCACCATCTAAGCTAGTAATTGATCTAGACAAAAACAGGCACAAGTTTAACTAAGGACATTTTTCCAAAACAGGTCTGACAGTTCACTTTCATAGGTACCTGATTAAAGTATTTTACTAATTAACACAGATAAAACAAATTGAAACTTATTTGCGCTAAACAAAGTCTAAACAAAAGCATAGAAACAAAGTACAAACAATATTTATTTGACTTATTTGATTTAGGTTCCCGAATATTCTAGTAGAACAGTCAGTTACAACTAGGTGATAGTGTAGGTAGAAGAATAGTTGGATATATTTAGTGAGTAGGCATTACATTTTACCGTCAAATTAATACTTGTATGTAATATGAATGCGCATCCGTCTGTGCACTCACCACATCTCTCCAAGTCAAGGTCCGGCCTGTCGGGGCGCTCCGGTCGGTCGGGGTCGGGGGGCGGAGCGCGGGAGGGCGGAGCGCCCGGCAGACAGGTCTCCACCATCGCCTCCAGACAATTCACGAACAGTTCACTGCTCTCCGCTGTGCATTGGTTCTGGAGTATAAAGAACAAATAATATTTCCGGATCTGGATGTTTATTAAATGTATTCTGGTTTCTAAATCGTTATTTATACATAATATTACAAATGCGAAATATCCTTGAATATACCACTGGCCGGTATTGATGAAGTTTGCCATGAATAAAGTTAAAACTAGAGTATCTAGGTAAATATAGGTTAGTTCTTTTTTTTAATTTACCCCCAGAGGACTATAAAGGGGGATGAATGTAAGTATGAAAATCTATATTTTACAATGAAGAAATCGCGGGTAAATAGCTATTTTACTGTAATAGTTTGTCTTTTACAGATTATTAGCAACAAAAAAAAAATAGCAATAAAGAATATCTCTGGCAACGATAAATTCACGTTTCTAACAGTTTTTCAAAGCTATTAATTTTTTTTTCATAAAAAAATCGTTAAACTCTTTCTTGTAAACGTTGCTAGATACAGTATTATAATATTTAAAGAAAACTCGTAAATGTATTAACCATAACGCAGGTGCTATTCAAACTTTTCCACAACTACAAAGTGACAAAACCGACTTAAAAAAAAAGACGGTTTGCACTCCGGAAGTACCGGCAGAAGTGATAACTTGAATATTAACGTTGTGCATTTTTGATATTTTGAAATGGTTAGGGAATAATTTTGCACCAATTGCTTTAAATATCAGTATGAAAATGCTATAATTTATGTGGTAGAATTCATTATTGTATCAATCACGCAAGCGCCCTGCGCCGTCTTACGAATTTTCGATCAGGTGCAAAAAAAGTGCGCAACGTTGCTAAAGAATTCAAAAAAGAGAAACTGCAAGGACCGATAGAGAGTAACCACGGCCAACAGCCGATACTTCCTACCAGTCTCGACGCGTAATCAGAATCAGAAAATAAAATATTCACGTGAACCATACAAGTGGTATTTGTGCGCGTCGACATTGTAATAAACTACCACCGGATCGGAATCGCAGCCTCACACTGAGAAGATCCGGCGTAAGAAACGGGCTTGACTTTTTTCAATAGTAATAGTTACAGTATAAACTAGATAAAAAATACAGATAACAATTTAATTTTAACTTAAATAAAAGGTAATAAAGAACAACAAATTGCAGTGGGAGATAAAAACTTCTATCTCCAAGCATGTTCGACTTCCAAATACGCGGAGACCTTATACCTTACCTTTATTACCTTACTTTACTTATTACTTTATTTTTACCTTTCTTACATAATTTTGTTTTTATACATTTTTTGAACTTATTCAAAGGTAGATCTCTAATCTAAATCTGTAAAACAATAAAATCTAGTTACCAAAAAAGCTTACCTTAGTGAAAGGTCCAGCGAATCTCCACAGCCCCCCGAACCCACAGCTCTGCATATAGTGCAGTTGCTGCTGGCTCGCGTCTTCTGAAGCTATCATATTCTGTCATAAGAGATAACAGAACAGATAAGTTGGACACTACCTATTGACTACGATCATGCCGTCTTAAACAACTAGATACTAATGTCATTGCCAACATACTCACAGACTAAATAGATTTTTTATGTTATCACAGATTACGAAAGCATTTTGGTCTCACAAATATGTTTTTTTCTAGACTTCTTTCACTTTTGTTAATAAATTTCTTCGTCATACATAAACATATTTTAAATATTTTTTTTTATTTGAACCAGCGTACTTTCGGGGCGGTCTCATTGAGATTATAATAATAAATATAATATAATGATAGTACTAACTATTTGTGTACTAGGATATTTAGGATTTGGACGAGCCGGGACGGAGCGCATCGCAGTGCAATAATCGCCTAGATTAAATAGAGCTACACACTGTGCAGAGGCGGATTTCCCCTCAGCACCCCGCGCACATTCCCCCGATGCGGCCTACAGTCGCCAGAGATCACGATATCATTATTGTGAAAAGAGCACTAATGAAATTTTAACGCTAAAGTTTCGTATGACAACTACTAGAGGCGCCACTTTTCATACTTGACGATTTTAACGTCGAGTCACCTCTCTATTTTTTCGCTCTACTCTTTGGTACTGAGTAAACAAAAATTCGGCGATGCGATGCGGCCCGACACGCTTCGCGACGTCAACATTGGACGCTATCCTTTAGACGTCACAATAATAAAATCGAAGTCGGTGTTTCGAATTTTTACTCTATAATTACTAATAATATAATAACTTACCTGTATAATGCATTGTACAGCGCTTAATATGACTTGATCGTGGCAGTGCATTAAAACGTGATTTATTTTCATGTCCAGGAGACTATGGCTGTAATCATATAATTTATAAATAATAATATTACTATATAATATTTATAAATAAATATTACAAATTTCAGTAAAACCAATGGAGTTTTGGCGCCATCAAGAGAAAAGAAAGTTTTTTCATGATTAATGAATTTCGTGTTAATATTGTGTGAAATTTGTCAATTTTGTTCCGTGGAAGTGCACAAATGAAATAATCATGAAGAAATTAGCGCATCGTGTATTTCCTCGTTACCGCCAAATCTCATTATATGAGCTTGAGTAATGAGGCCACCACTTAACCCAAGAACCTGATATGACTTATTTACGACTTATGACTAATTATAAATTAATCCCGATTTTGGTAAATTTGATATAAATTTCTACTTGACTATCAGCAAAATGCTAACGCGAATGCCAAAACTTAAAAAAAGAATAAAACCGATAATTTAATAGACACTCTTAATAAATAACACACCTTGCATGGTAATTTTCACTGTATGCAATAGCCGTTATGCATTGTCTCGTGGATAATATCTATATCTACTAATGCTTATATTATACATGCGAAAGTTTGTCCGTCTGTTGCTCTTTCACAGCTAAAGCGCTGAATCGATTGTGATGATATTTGATATACATATAGTTAACACCCGAGTTCAATTACCAAGCGACTACTATGGGGTATGAAAACCTATTCTACGTTGACAAAGTTGCGAATAAAGAGCTGGTTTTCTATTCGTCGGCTAATCATACGTAGCTGTAATATATATATTACAGCATTAACAGTATTATATATATATATATGTGTGTGTGTAAGGGAATTTGTTAATGTTTTGTATAACATACTTATTACAGTAATTTAAATATTTTTTTTAAAAAAAAAAACAGGCTGTCTGTGGATAATAAATTGATAATGGAAACATTTTTATTTTTCAAACGCTTTTACTAAATAAATCGCCCTGGACAAAGTACACAATTTCATCTATCTTACCCTTAGGGGCAATATATATTTAAATATATAACAAAATAAATATAATGAACATAACGAGCTCCGGAAGTACAAACTTAAAGATGTTCTTCACACAAATATCAGCTCGCGCCGGAAATCGAACCTGAGTTTCGCGGTTGGTCAGTGGTACCAGTCATGTACGCTAACCCCTCAAACAACGAGGCGGTCAAATTTTATATTTCCAAAATAGTAATAAATCTATAGAAGGAAATACATCTTACTAGTATTATAAATGCGAAAGTTTGTGAGAATGTGTGTATGTTTGTTACTCTTTCAAGCTCGAGTGGCTGAACGGATTCGTCTGAAAATTGGAACACAGATAGATTGAGACCTGGATAAACATAAAGGCTATTTTTAATCCCGATCGCGCCACGGGTTCCTGCACAAACGCAGGCAAAGCCGCAAGTAACAGCTAGTAATATATATATGTAGAAATACTTTTTTTAGTTTTATAGAATTCACATCCGGATGACTGAACTAAGTGTGACAATTCAAAATGTGGTTAATAAATACTTACATAACTGGAAATACCCTCGGGAAGACAATAGAACCTTCCGCCAAATACTGGTACAAGATACGAATTTCATCTTCATCTGAAAGGCAATTGAAATATTTTAAAAACCAGACATCAGCGCTAATAATATAATGACATCATCAACCTAGTAACTTTTTTATAGACTCAGACATTGCTTTGCAGAAATCCATTATAGTGGATGCAGCATAACTCTTTATTTTGTCAACTGGTGTGTTGGAAATCTGAAGCTGGAATTTAGAGCGTCTTATGAAAGTGCAAAATGTCAGGTTTAAAACCAGAACGCGGCGGTAGTATTGACTGGATCATGATAGAATTAGGCCAGCAAAAGCTTAACATCTAGGCAGGCACGGTAATAATAATTACTATTAAACTGAAGCCTGCCGTTTACGACCATATACATAACAATAAACTAAAGCTCACCTGTGGTGTATTTGACAAGTGTTGCCAGTACCGTTAGGACTAAAGCCTGCGTGGTAAAGTCTGGCAACACCGAGGGGTCTAACAAGGAGTTGCATTCTGGTGACGTCGAGCCATCTTTCTCTGTGGACGTCTGAAAATCATAAAACATTATAAGCCTATTTTTAGACTGCAAATCCAGGATTTTATTTCACATGCATTTTTGTAAGGGACTGTCACCGTGTGTATGTGTGCATGCGTGTGTGTGTGTGTGTGTGTGAACGTGTTACCTTGGTGGAGGGGTCGGGGTAGTCGCTGTCCCCGGAGCGGGTGGAGGAGGGCCGGTCCGCCTCGTCCGTGCTGCCCGGGGACGCGCGGGCCTCCTCGTCCTACAATATCATACTTTCATAACACGCTGACAAAACCACCATTGAAGTTTCTATTATGTGTCGATAAACCTTTTTGAGATTATACAGATAGGAAGTTAGTATGTCAGGATTTCTGTAAATATAATATCCATTTATATACACACAAACATATCTGGATTAATTAATCTCATCACAAAGTATGAAAATAAAATACTCGTGTGATCAGTGTTAGTCAATGAAACTAATATACAGAAATAAATAACGAAATAAGTTGCAGGGGTATTATCTGTCTTAGAAATATAGACAGTAAGATGTTTATCACGAAAATGTCTACCCAGGTCGGGAAAGAACCCGAGTTTCATGAAAGGTCGCTGGTATTAAGTGTGTACGCTAATTCTTTTTTTCAGGAAAAGGTATGTACGAAAAAAAATACAATAAATAATCCATACTATCTGTTAGTAGCTAATATTGTCAAGCGACCCTACGAGGCGAACTTCGTATAAATTTGCCGGGTCGGATAGGTTATAATAACATATAAGCTTGTCCGTTCGGGGCACATTTTGTTCGGCTCGCCCCGAGAGTCCTAGGAGCCGCCGCTGCATTGGGGAAGCTGCTGCCCAACTTGGGAGGCCCGAGCGCCAACTGCCGATGGCTATACTCCGGCGTCCAGCAGACCCGCCCTGGGAGGTCCAAGCGCGTGCTCTTGCCGACACATACCTCGCGGTATCATCGACGAGGGCGCGCGGGGAGACCCTGGTGTGGGAGGACGTGAGGCGCATGCAAAGGCAGGCGTGGGAGACTATGTTGGAGCGGTGGAAGGAGGTAGCCGCGGAGCGAGATGGTGAATGCCAACGAGACCCCATCTCGCTCCTTGCCGGGCTGCAGGAAGGTCATAGTGTGGTTTTTAGTCGGTTCGAGTCCGACATAACCCATTGCTCTCCTCCGAAAGCAGCGAGTATCCGGGGGGATTTTCCACACTATAATAAAAATAAGCTTGTCCGTCTGTGCAAAGCTTAGTAGGTAATATTTAGGATAACGGTCATTATAATAACATAGCCACAAGAGCTCATACTATAATTGTAGACGATCCCAACTTACATCGACCAACACCGGGCTGATAATGAATGAAACGTATTTATAATAATTTTGGTATACTAAAATCATATTAAAATGGGTTGCCTAAAACAACTCTAGACAAAATATCTATAATTATTCTTAAAAAAGGTTTTTCGTGGTTCTGATTTTTTAGCACACAACCCTATATTAACGCCTTTGCAATGAAACAGTACGGTAGTGTAGTATTCGCACATACCTTCCCGTCCCATCTTAAAAATTTGCAAGTAATTCAGAATAGGTTCATGCTAACTGCCACCGGTGCTCCCTAGTACGTACGCAACGAGGGCCTACATCGCGACCTCGATTTACCCACGATAGTGAAGCATTTCAAAGAACTAATGAACGTTACTTTGAAATAACGGCTGTCCACCTCTACCCGGTGTTAGCACCCGCGTGTGACTACACACCGGCCGTAAATGCGACCGCCAATCATAGAAGACCCCGCCACGTGTTATCGGATCCTCCGGACCCAATAACCGCGGCAAGCGCTACTCCCAACCCGAACACAAATTTACAAAACAACTACATTCTACACTTGCGCGAAGACCTCTCTTGCGGCCGGCGCCTAACGCCGAGCGATGAGCCGCCAATACTCCTCCATCAAGTCCACCCAGTAACCAGAACGCAGCGCCAAGTCGAGGTACGGTCTCCCGGGAGACGGCCCTTGTTGCTGGCGTTATAGGAAACAGTCCAATCCATTTAAATAATGATGTCTCGGGCTGAGCACTCTGCTCGGCCAAAACAGCCCGGTGAAGTTGTAAAAACCTTGCGGTTGGCAACAAATTAGCCATTCAAAAAAATGAAACTTGAAATATTTATTGAAAATCATTTAAAATATGGATGTTTTGGGTAATCTATTTTAAATATTCTAATTTTAATATAAAATATGTTTCATTCTATTTTAAGCTTACGTTCGAACGTAGACAATAAGCAAGTATGATAAAAAACTTACATCCAAACCGCTCAGTCCACTGTCAGTATCGACGAGATCCCTGGCCGCCTCGCCCGCTGAGCCGTGTTGGACACTATGGGCTCTTCCTTCGCTATCCTACATACAGAATTTTTTTATATATCATCATGTAAATATCACTATTTCATAATTCGCTAGTTGATAGTGTGCGTAAAAAGAAAGCTATATATATGACAATATTGCAGTATTGTTGTTTTAGCCGAGTTCAAAAAGGAGGAGGTTATCAGTTCATCAATTCGCCAGTACGTTTTTTTATATGTTTGTTATGCGATTAGTACATCAGTAACTGTGAGATATTGTACTGACTCACTCATTCGATCCCCACTCTTACTCTCATTGGCTCGGAAAGCGGACGGTGAAAATCTGTTCCATAATTGTAATTACTCTAATAAATATTAAATACAGTTACAGTACTACTATAAAAATTATGCACTTCGGATTTACACTTTTTTTTAAATTGGCTGGCCTAATCTAAATTTAAGCGAAATGGTTAATTATATGTAAAACAACTCTATATAAATATCATTAAAATTCATTCGGATTTCCGAAGCTTGACGATATAGCCGAAGCAAATAATTTAAATAGTACTACTGTACATAGTGTTTCAAGTACTTTTATTCCCCTCAAGACTGGGACCCACAAGAAATAATAATAGTAACCAAGATTTCAATGTTTTTTTTGGGAAATAGGTTTTTAAGGTTGCCATATACATGAAAATGTGACTCCAAACCCATTTGTTGGATCTAGATAAAATTTATATAGGACCACCTCGGAATTATAAGCTACCTTTCGAACAGGGTAGGACAAAATATCGACATGAAATTGAAGTCGGCTTTTTGTAATTTTACTGCAGTTAAATATTATATCTATGGAATGTTATGTACACAGCATATGTAAATAGTATCTGAGTATTGATAACAAACTTTGGAAGAGCTTTTACCTCCATGTCTTCGTGATTATGATATAGAAACTGATGGTATGAAATAAACTTCGCATGTAGACAGTGGATGTTAATATAGTATAGCTTACCGGAGGCTGGGATGCCAAGCCTCTTGCATAATTTACCAAAACGTCAAATCCAGAAAACTAGACGTTATATTGACAGGAAGAGGTAAGGCAATTTTACCGATTTGGCAAGATTATTGCAATCAATCTGACTACATTAATAAATTAATCTAGCAACTCAAATGACTAGATAACATTACTTAAGGGCGATAGGGTCGTCACATCCATTTTTTATAGTTAATGTGATTTCAAAATATGAAAATTAACCAACATTTAAAACAAAATGAAATATGGATAAAAAATATCAAAACGGAGTTTAACGGGTATTTTAAACAGCAACCCAATAATTGACGTCACTCTCAAATTCTTCGTCTTATAGGGCAAATATTAACCTTATTTCTAAAATATTACAAAACTAATTTGCTATTTGACACAAAAACATTATACATCATACCATTATACTCAAGTATAATTTAGAAACAAAAATTTAAACTTTAAAATATTTAGACTTTAACACTTCCTGGAGCTTATGATTGATTCTAAGAAACAACGTCTATTGCAGTGTGTATTTCTTGTTTAAAAACAATGTAAGGTAAAATAAAATAATTTAATCGTTAACGATCCCGCTATGACGTCATAATAAACTATTACATCATAAGTAAGACAGGGATTTGAATTTTTAACGTCACAATTATAACCAAACAAAGTTAGTTGTCGAATAGATCTGACGTATAGCTATTTTTTTTGTTTTTTTTTGTACAGCAGTTTTTTTGCAGTTTTAGATTTTTCGACTTCGCCGAGAAACCACTACTGTTTGCTTGATCATATTGCCAAAAATTAAACTCGGTTCAGAGGTTTTGCTGCGAAAGTGTAAATAGTTTATTATTAGTACGGATAATATGTAGGCTGAATAAGAAATGCCTAATCTTTTTGTGCCACTATTACTTACTTGCTTGTTGAGACATCATAAAAAGGAGTAATTACTTACAGTGTTACCATAATAAATGCATATGTTGTATATCAAATTTATATTTACCAACACCATTATAATTTAGTTTAGTATAACAAATACGCATGAATTTTCAAAACTATTTAACTTTTTTTTAACTATATTAAATTTAATAAATATATACATAAAAAATATTTTACAAAAAAAAATTGGATAGTTAATATCCCTGGACAAACATTCTAATATAAAAAAATACTTGAACCCCATAAAAAAATTAATAAACACCAAACAATGTTTTCAAATTTGAAACTAAATTATGTCACTGATTGTGCAGGATTAAACATTAATATAACAAATTATAATACACTAAATTTATATTCGAATAAGCACTTTTCAAAATTCATACGTCCTGATTTACTAAAAAGGGACATATTAAAATTTGTATAAGTTTCTAAGTATATTACGAAAGCATTAAAGCTACTGATTGGAAAAGGGTTATGGTAGTCTATATAAAAAAAAAGAAAAAAAAAGTAAACAATCCAAATATAGGTTATTTAGGGTTATTGACGATATAATAACACGTACTTTAACGTTACGGACGACATTAATGTATTATTTAAACATTATTGACAAATCATTTAAATTTTTACCCTTGGTGGTCCAATAGTATCTTTTGATGTAGGCACAGAGAACGATCTCTGTGTCTTAAAACGCATTCGCACCGTCTAAAAACCAAAAGCACAAAGCAATTACGGTAACATGCAAAACAATGCACAAAATAATTTAAAGTCAATATTAGAAACACATTATAACGGTTTTTGAATAACGTTTTCGTAACGTTATAAATAACGTATCATACAATAAATAACGTTACATAAGGATAAAAAACAAACACAGGTCAAAAAGCAGGGGTGATTTAAAATAATAAACCAATACAAACGATATACGATTCAACCAAGTCCATACAAGTTGCATGAAAGAACAACGTGAAGTAGAATGATTAGTTCAAGAAATAATGCTGAAAAGAGAAGAATTTTATCAACTAACAATATATTAATGGAAGATATATAGATACAATAAGATGTGAAGAGAAAACTCTGTGCTTCTTATAAACACATTATGTGTAAAGGTAATTGTGAGTTTTGGTTATCGAAATTCTCATTTTGTTGTACAAAAATATTATGTTCTTGTGGTGGAATGGTGTTACGGTGTAATAAAACCAAAATTCAGTAAAAAAAAACAAATTTAACAACCAGTGTGATCACCTGCCATACATATTGATAAAAACACATCGTAACATATTAATTTAAAAAAAACAAATCCAAATAGTTAAAAACATTTTTAAATATGCTTCATCCTTAATATAATTTAGAACAAAATGTTTTTTTACAACTTTCCACAAGGGACGATATAATACATATAGATATTAAAAATCAATAATATTTTTTATTTAAAAACTAATGATGTTTTTTTAAAAATCAAAAATTTTAACATCTTCCATTAATATCTAGAAAATTACGAACTAAAATGCGAGCCGACAAAAAGTCGAAACCAAATGTTTTAAATTTGGATACGTACTGAGTTACAAGAACATGTAATGCAAGCTCCTTTTTCCTATTGGGTAATAAATAAAGAAAACAATTTTTTGTACTCATATATTTTTTGGTACTCAAATAGTTTAGACACTACGAAATTTCGAATTTGTAATATCAGAAAATTAAATTAATCCCCACTAACATCATTAAATTAATGATGATGTACATAGTGTTCATATTTTTAATCTGCACTCGGTGATCTAGTTCTTACAGATTTTTCAAACAATTAATTTTATTAGATTAGTTTACATTTCCAGAAGTAACGACATAAAAAGGTTTATTTAAAAAGTATCTTACGCCCACATCCCCGAAGGGGTAGGCAGAGGCACAATCAGGCAAGCCTATAGGCAACCGGACATATCCAATCCGGAGCAAATTCTTTTTTGCTTATAAAATTGATAATACCACATTTTCTTTTTGTTGCGCGACCAGGGATTCGAACCCGGGACCTCATGAAGTCAAGTCCAACACTTGGACCGCCAGACCACATAGGCGATAAAAAACTTAAAGTAAATGCGTGATTACTTAATTTAAGTTTCAAGTTTAAGTCAAGGCTGTCTTAATTAACATATAGTTCTGAAGAATTAAAAAAATCCTTATGATATGGATGCAAGGGCCACGTACATTATTTCGACTTTTTGTAAGTTAGCGGCAATACTATGACACAATAATGCAGCATAGATGAGATACAAACACTCAAGCTCACTTTAACTATGACTTTGCCAATAAGCCGCTGCTCGTACAAAGGAAACACATATTTCTAATTTTTATGGAAAATCAGTACATAGTATAAAACAAAGTCGCTTTTCGCTATCTGTCCCTGTGTGCTTAGATCTTTAAAACTAGGCACCGGATTTTGATGCGGTTTTAAATAGAGTGATTCAAGAGAAAGTTTTATATAAATAATAACATAGAAAATTGTCCATCCATGCGAAGCGGGAATGGGCTGCTAGTAGCTCTTAAAACTGGTGGAACGCCACAAAGAAGTCAAAGTTGAAAAATATAACTCAGAAGAAACCTATCAATTCTTAAGCATCTTCACGCCCATATCCCCGAAGGGATACGCAGAGGCACAACCAGGACACCCACGACTAGCCGAAGACACTAAGTCCCACAATGTGATAGGTGGCAAGCCTATCGCCAACCGGGCACATTTCCAATCCCGAGCAACATTTTATTTTTATTAGAAAATTGGAAAAACCCAATTTTCTTTTGTTACCCGACCTGAGATTTGAACCCAGGACCTCATGCAGTCAAGTCCAACAACTGAACCGCTAGACCACAGAGGCAATTCTTTCTTTAAATATTTTCGGTTCAAATTTATTCCGTACATGATTGAACTAGATTTTGTCCACGACTTCATAAACATAAATACAAATTTTCATACCCTATTTTACACTCAAAGGGATGTGTCTTAAAGTGGATGGAAATGTATGTCAAATTTCAGTGAATTGAGTTCAGCGGTGTGTTACATCTGCGTTTTATATATATTTCTTTTTTTTTATTTCAATCACTATATTTTTTTAGTAATATCACTTTTTTCAACCTAAATAATTTTGTCAAAACTGTTTTAACTTAAAAAGGAGTTTTTTTTATGTTAAGGAATCAGTTAATATTTTTGATAATTCATAGTTTAACATACATTATTTATGGACCTTCGAGCCGGATCTAACACGAAATAAATGCATTGGGCAACTGAACTATTTTAAAACGCGAGAGGACTCAATTAATACGTATCTACAAAAAGTAATCAATTATTGTTATCAATTAGATCATAAGTTATAATGTAGAGAATGTATTTCTTTTTAAATACTTCAAAAATAAAGTTAGCATCAATTTTAAACACTTAGTTTTAATTTTAGAAATATGTGTTTCTACGCACTTTTATACTTTTTAATTCAACTTGATTCTAAACACCGATTAAATGTATACCAATTTCAAAAATGTATTTGTTTACTATATCACGGTAAATAAAGTGAAAAAGTATACCTGATGTGATATACTGGCAAAATGTGGACTGTGGCCGCCGCTGCTAGACTGCTGAGGGGTTGGTGATTTGCCTGTAAGATAAAATATATTGTAATATGAAATAAAAAAAAATATAACCGAGACCTTATTATACAAACTATTGGTCGCCCATTGGTCGAAAAGGCCATAATAAGTTTTAATATCTTGTTGATAAGAACGCCATCTTCATTTCTCAAGACCAACAACTTGGGTTTCCAAACATTTTAGTGAGCCATCGGTGATCTTTTATCGTTATCATCAATATATTTGTTTGTGTGTGTCAAATGCATAGTAGTGTGGGTAATGTTTTGTTTATTGTACATTAAGTACTTTATAAGCATTATTACTGAAAAATATTAGCGTTCTGCACTTCTCCTACACATAAACTATAAATTTTATGCTCTTGCGTCCGCGGAATTTTCGTAAAAAGGGGTCCAAAATTTTGGCATCACATATCAATATATAGATATCGTGTATACACACATTTATTTGTGTGAAGATTATAATATATTTTATTTGTGGTACGAGGGCCAAACTGAAAGTTTTTAAAACTGACAACTTAAAAGCATTATATTAAAAAAATAAGTTTAAATTTTGAAAATAGAACTCTTTACCAATAATATTGAGTATACATTTCATTCATTTGTCATTTGTTTTAC
>NJDC01008505.1:99707-113525 GCA_002245475.1 Calephelis virginiensis
AAATTATAAGTGATAAGTAAAACAGTACAAGTGTTTCTTTCTTTAAAAATATGAATATTTGGAAGTTTTACCAAGCGCCGACGATGGAAAATATCAAATATATTTAACTGACATTGTTTATCTAGTACATCCTAAATCTGTGCCCGCAATGCTCTTCGTTTATCGAAATGTATGGAACAAGACATCTGCTCCGTCTTGTGGGACAATTTCTAAATCGGTTGAACAACAAATCCAAAGAAATTCGTTGACATGTTATAGGTACAGTACTACTATTTAAATTATGCGCTTCGGCTTAACACTTTTTACTCTTTTCACACTTAATACTTTTATTTTCAAATTGGCTGACCTAATCTAAGTTTAAGTGAAATTATTAATTATTTGTAATAACAACTCTATATAGATATCTCTAAAATACATTCGGGTTTCCGAAGCTTGACGAATGTAACCGAAGCGCATAATTTAAATAGTACTACTTATAACTAAATGTCCAATCACAGAAGTGTTTTAAGTGTATTGCGATTACTCTATAATTGTAATCGTATGCGTAAATACGATGGCGAAGCACGCCATATTATGCACTATGAAAAACCGAAGCCGATCCAGTGAACTTCGTATCGTTTGACATATGATCCTTTTCCTGTCAGGTTTTGCTAACACAACAAAAAAAAAGAATTCGCAAAATTGGTCCATTCGTTCAAGGTCATTTGATGACCACGCGAAATGAGGATTCATTTTTTTTATACATATTTTATATATATATTTTATATATAGATAAACTCACCTCAATCCTACTGCATGGTCTAATTGTTTGAAATGCCATTCCAAAGGCTCCCGAGTTTCCATCATCAATTGTTCTAAGCTCTAAAACAATATTAACTATATTTTATAAAACTGCATACACAAAATAAAATTATATATAGGAATTTTAAAAAGTAATAGAGAAAACAGTTCGCAGAACATGGTGTTATGATTGAAAGGAGGAAAATTGGTTGTAAACCAAAAATAAAAGCACAAACATACAACAAATTTATCATCTTTTAAGCACCATACATAAAATTAAATAAATAAATAAATTTGGGTTTAACTTTTTTTCATAACATTAGAATGCAACCAAGCAGACGAATTTTCTGATGAAATAAATGAGGTAGTCAAAAATATATCAGATACCTTGTTATCAAATGCCCCCTGCGAGTCCAGCGTATGTAAGTTTTGTTCCATAAGCGCTAGCCCAGCTGCATACAGAGCGGGTTCATCCAATTGAAGCACAGATAGTGCCACCCAGAACAATGCAGCGTGGATTGGAGATTCCTGAGGAGTTTCATGCGTAAGTTTCCAGCACAGAATAATGTGTAACACTTTGTAAGAAATCTTTAGACCAGGGTTTCCCAAACTATGGGTCGTGACCCACTGGTGGGTCATGAGAGAATTTTGAGTGAGTCCTGCATGTCGAACAACACACCACCTGACCGAGCCAACAGTTGATTGCGAAAATAGTAATAAAATACAGATGTTCTTCTAAGTGACAAATACGACACTGAGTCCGACTTCTACATGCCCTCAATGAGTTCGCTTGGCACGAAAAGTCAGAAAGTTATGAGAAATTATCACCAAGAATATATGAAACTAGAATTCACTAGGAATCATAATACGACACGATTAAATAAATAAATTATTAAGCTATAAAAATCATGTGTTATAAAATGTTATGAGCAGTGTTCAAACGTAGTCCTTTATTCATATTGGTTACAGTGAAATATCCTAGAGGTGGGTCCCGAGTTTTGGGAACTTTTTTCAGATGGGTCGCAGCACAAATAACTTTGGGAATCACTGCTTTAGACACTATCAGATACGAAAATCCAGTTCAAATTTTCTAAATAAAGCGTGAATAATTATTGGACTTTTAGAATTAATATTGCGTTTTTTTTAATGGCTAAAGATAGCAATTGCTGTATAGCATTCTACCATCAGTAGTCTTGTTAGATACATACATACATATACACACTTCACGTCATATCCCAAACGGGGTGGGCATAGTGGGCAACTTTGCAAATCTACTAATCTTCCGGTATAACCATAAATCTTTTCTTACACTCTAACACTCTACACCCTCGGATAAGGCCAGAGTGATTTGTGAGAATATAAATCTAAATCTCCTCGGGTACCTACATTCATCCACACTCGCACTGTATCGTCATCTTCCATCTGTCATTCTTTACACATGTCCGAACAAACGGAGCCTCTTTCTTTATAATTATCTGCCATTTTTTACCAGTCTTTGCAGTTCAGATGGTGTGATGATGTCTTATTAGTAATAAATGACCCATTTAACCTTTGCTCCCCTCTATTCTATACAACACGCAGAAAATGAAAAAAGATCTTACATTTGATTTCGCTAATGGCAACGTGTCTCATCTATTTTTATTTTTAAGAAGAACAATTAATATATATAGCAGACTGTCTTTAGTGTCTCTAGTCTGATTTAGTTAAAACTTTAGCTGTAATAAGTATCTAATGTGATATGTTAATCATACTCACCGGATACAGCAAAGGTTGTAGCCGAGTCAGACACATTATTATTGCCTCAAGTAGAGCCAGATCATTAAAGGACTCCAGAGCTTTCACTAGGATGCGCAGGAGTTGCTTCATATCATCGTCCGTTACGTTCTTACCTTATAGAAATATTATATTATCATTAAGCATTACATCAATGTCACAAAATAAGGGTTAATTGATTCCTCAACGAGATTTTATAAGCAACTAGCCGACTCGGGGAACTCCATTTCGCCATCAGATGATATTATACTCACACACCACGTACTGGCGCCATCTGCTCCACCACCATGCAAAACCATATTGGTTTGAAGTACATGCTATATATCAGAGATGGCACTGTATGTAAAAATGATTTTCCCTGTTTTCCTGCTTTTCTGTTGAAATTTTTCCTGAATTTTGTTTGCTTTATACCTCACGGAGTCCGAGACCTTCCCAACGAATGGAAAACCGTGGAAATCGGTTCGTGCGTTCTAGAGATATAGCGTCAGGAAGGAAAACCCGACTTATTTATATATATATATATATATAGACTAACGCCTATAAACGTCCCTGCTTGAAATATGACCTGGACACTGCAGCTATCTTATAGGGACAATTCAATCATTAATAGTAATATTATTCTTAATGGTATTAAGCAAAGAAGTACATAAATGATTAGTGGCAAAAGGCAGGCCTACGAGTACTGCCGGAAGGCCATTGCAGTTCCCAGATAAAAACTACGAATAGGATGGAGTAGTGTAAGTTATCCACCGACTAGACTCCTAGCTTTAAATTTTCGCGTCATCGATTCAGAACTAAGAGCCAGCTTAAGCGTTAACAAACGAATGGTAAATGTTAAATGACCGATTGATATCTCAAGAGAGTTAATCACTGACAATTCACGTTTCACAGTTTCAAGTGACAGCCTCGATGGTCGACGGCTAGCGTACACGACTAACTCCACCGACCAACTGAGAGACCTGAGTTCGATTCCGGACGGTTGCGGACATTTGTGTGATGAATATTTAGATGTCTGTATTTCCGGGTTTAGGTGTTTATTTAATTTATTCCGGTATCTATTTAGGAATTTCTATGTACTAGTATCTTTAACTAAAATCCATAACTCAAGCATATAATTTGCTTAATTTGAGGTTAGATTCAGTGTGTGTAACTTGCCAAGGGATATTTATTTATAATAAAATTAAGAGATCACGGAATGTTCTACGCGTTCATATTTTGAGAAAAAACAAATCATGCGCACGGAAGAGCATGAAATATTTCTTAGAAATATGCGTTTACTGGAGGGTATATTTGGTACATAATTAAGGTTTACGCGTACTCCTAAAGCAAAATAAAAAAGCAGGTAAAAGAAGATGTAAACTTTAAGGATACTTACTGATACATCCAAACACGATAAGGGCACGCGGCTGAAGTGCGGGGTTGAAGCAAAACGCAAAACTCTTTGCTAAAGACGTCCTGTGGAACAAAGTGGGATGCTTTTAGGAAATAATATAAAATATCCACAGTATCTATCGAGGGTCTGTTATTAAAATACAATATTAATTGTATTTTTTTTCAAAAAAGAAAAAAAAGTATCTTCACGCCCATATAACGAAGTAGTACGCAGAGGCACAACCAGTGCATCCACGACTAGCCGAAGACACTAAATCCCACAATGTGATAGGTGGCAAGCCTCTCGTCAACTGGGCACATATCCAATTCCGAGCAACATTTTTTTTTATTATTGGAAAAGCCAAATTTTCTTTTTGTTGCCCGACCCGGGATTCGAACCCGGGACCTCATCCAGTCAAGTCCAACAACTGAACCGCTAGACCACAGAGGCGACCATTTTTTTTTTCATCTTAAAAAAATTAGAAATGCGCCGAAAAACAAAACACTATGTTATGGTTGAGGTTAGGAATTGCCTTCCGTAGGTTTTCAGTGAATTTAACGCTAACTTAAAAAAATACGCAGATCTTACATATATAAAAATACATTCGATATATATGTATGTGTACGTAAGTTCTGCGTCTTCCGCAAATGTACGTTTTAGACGGGTTACAGAAAAGACTGAAAAAAAAACAAACACATCATTTAAAACAAATTTCTAACAGCCAAAATTTAACAAAGAATATTACATACATACATATCTTTACGCAAAGTCTCTTACGACGTAGTCAAGTGCCAAATGTCACGATACTTGCACACGTGTCTGGCTTCCTCCACATTGATTATCATAAAAGCACGCCGGTTTCGGAGACTTGGACTGGATAGGTTAGTGATCAGATGGATCGCAATACGTCCTATGTCACATATAGGCTTTCATGATTTCCAAGAGTGTGTCATTTTTGGTTAGCAGCAGCGGAAGTATTCTCTTACCAAATGTATATCCCACAGACAGGACTCCCCAATCTCCAACAATCTTTTTAGTAACTGCAATGATAGATCGCGGTCTAATGCTAAAATGGTTCTAGCCCCTTCTTCATCTTAGCACTCAATAGTTACTTACCAAGTGGAAAGCCAGTCGCACTCCGGTATATCCCTCATACACGCCTCCATGATCTCCAGCAGCACATCAGTTATAGTCTCCAGTGATTGCAGAGGTAGTCGTTCCCGATCTGGCGCAGAACTAGACGTAGATGCTTCTGGGCACGCGTATGGGTGAGCTGCTAGAAACCTAAAGATCGGTGAACGGAAACGCTTAAAATAAAAATACAATCGACATATTATATCTACCGCCTCGTTGGTCGATTGGTTAGCGTACACGCCTAACTACATCGACCAACCGCGAGGCTCAAGGGAACCGACGGGGGCAGGCATTTGTATGATGAACATTTGGATGTCTGCATTTCCGGGTCTGGGTGTTTATTAAATTTATTCTGGTATGTATTTAAGTATTTCTGTGTATTACTTTGGGGTTAGGTTCAATTTGTGTGACTTGTCCAGGGATATTTAATTATTATACTAATATTGCAGAGAGTGAATTTGTTTGTTTGTAGAGGATAATTTTGTTTGTAAGGAGGAAAAATCTTAACATACATATCTTCACGCCAAATCCCTTACGAGATATACAGAACTTACCGAGTGCCAAACCTCACAATCCTGACAAAGCTGTCTGGCGGCCTTCACATTAATTACCCTTTTCATATAAACGCGCCGATTTCGGAGACTCTTGACACTGCCCTCGGATAATATTCGAGCTATCTGATCGTGGAATATCAACTCTGGTCTCGCCGGGTATCTATATCTTCCACATTCGCAGTATTGTATATCTGCTTTGTCAATCTTCCATCTTTCATTCTTTCCACATGACCGAACCAGCGCAGCATGCCCTTTCGTATTTTAACACCAACACTTTCTTTCAATCCCACTCTTTCTCGGATCTCACTGTTACGAATGCGGTTAGCGAGCGTTACACCACAGATTTTCCGTAGCGCTCTCATTTCGACCGCATTTGTCCTACTTTTATACTTTTACTGATATGCCTTACTCGCTTCCATACAACAACATTGAGATAAGCACAGAATTCTGAAAAGAGAGTTTTGCTTTTTGACTCAAAACCTCGCTTTGAAGTAGCTTACCCAACGCTCTATTCACACTATCACCTGCACAAACTCGCCTTTCCTCATCCGCGGTGTACGTTCCATCCCTGGTAAAGATATAAAATTTCCTTCATTTGCTCCAACACTACATCACCAAGTAAAACTCTTAAATCCGTTCTGACTACATCTCTTTTAAACACCATTCCTTTGGTTTTCATCTCATTCAAATGTAAGCCCCTTTCTTTACAATCTTCTTCCATAACTGTGAGCAGTGTCTGCAGCTCAGATGGTGTAGAGCCCAAAAGTACAGCATCATCTGCATAAAGCAGGCAGTTTACCACTTGGTCTTGGGTTTAATATAAAAATGCTCGGACAAACTAAGGTAGGTTTTTGGTTATAATAAAGAATGAATGCGTGGAAATATTATATTATCATAAGTGAAAGAGTGGTGGTAATTTTTTTGTACGCTCACTTAACTAATTTTAAATTATCGCTATATTCTTTCAATGACAGTAACAGAAAGAGACAAAACACTTTTGTGCTGTCATAGTAGTCTTTACACATTCCCACAGATGTTTTATCTATCACTCGAAGAACGTTGATTAAAAACATCACAATTTGACATGTCGGGACTAATCTGACATGTCCAAAAAGTTCCATCTCTTTTTTTTTGTTTCACTTGAAAACTACAGCATGCATCTAAAACAAGTTTAGTTGGTGACCAGCAGAATTACTGCCAGTATCCAATATTGTAAAATGTTTTTGATAATAACAAAATATGATTTCATTCATTTATTTTTTAACAGTTTCCAAACTTTAAAAGATAGACTAAACGTAAAAGAAGTTTCAAAACATATATTTTGACTATTTTCAATAGATGGCGTTCATAGCGGAAAGATAAATCTACAGAAACTAGGAAAATATACTTACAGCTCACTCGTATGCAAGTTATAGGCACTCCTGAAGGCTGTGACGGCAGCGGACTTCACCTTGGAAATACCAAACATTTGGTAGAACTTCGGCAGGGAGAACTCATCGAGAGCCAACATCAAGGCGCGCCGAGTGTCCTCTGGGGAATTAATGTACAGTCAGACCAAAAAAAAAATGCAAGTAATTTCCACCAGAAACCTTGAATATCTTAACCTTTTATTAAATGCTGAAGACAATCTATCAATATTAGTACTTTTATGTAAAAATGTACTTGATATATACCAATATGTATACTTGGTGTAAACGAGATATGTACAAATACTTGATATATACTAATATGTATACTTGATGTAAACGAGAATAGCAGTTACTGAAAGTCAGCACCACACCTTCATTTCTTAGCCAAGATTCAGAATTTTCAGTATGTGATGTTGGTAGTGGTTCCGTTTTGTAAAAAAAAATCCCTCGACAAGTTACTCAAGCAAAGTAAGTAATTTTAACAAACACACCCAGACCAAAAAATACAGAAATCTAAATGTTCATCACACAAATCCCCCGAGTGGGTTCGGGTTCCTTTGCAGAATAGACCCTCTGCCTTCCTGCCAGGCAGCTCGTAAAAGGCGAGCATAGACTTACCGTCACTAACACCGTGACATCCTACTAGGTGGTAGAGTTTCGCAGCGACTCATCCGGATTGGTACCTCCGCCTTAGCTATTCCTGTCGCCATAACGTCAGTGCTTGCCGTTGACATGTTCAGGTTCAGAGGGTAAGGTAGCCGGTAAACTTACTTTTGCTAGAGACCTAACATCTTGGCCGCAGGTTGGCAACACACCATTACCACATTTAGTGTCTCTAGGCGGCGTGAATTTCTTACCTTCAGGAAATCCGTCTGCTTGTTTGCCTTCCAAAAAGGCTTGACCCCGTCGGGCATCGAATCCGAGCCTTGCGTTTGGCATGTACGCTAGCCCCTCGACCAACAAGGGTGTTGCTAAGGATCAATGTCAAATGTCAAAAATATACGTTAAATTATATGCCTTTGTAAGAAACTAAGTCATATCTGAGTTGAAATAAATGAGAAACTATATTTTTACTCTATCCAGTTGATATTATTGATACACAAACGGACCAAAATATTTGCTTCTTTATTTATTATTCGGACGGTTAAATAGATGTTTTCTTATCAACATAATATTAGTAAATCTAAATAAAATTATTTAATTTGCAATTTTCCGCCAAAAAATGTATACGTATTATTAATGTATTAATGTATTATTGCGTAACAAAACAGACAAAATAGTGCGCTAAGAATGAATTGGACTTACCGGAAGCTAAAACTCCCGTATTGTGTGGAGCTGGATGTATTTGGGAGTTTTAGCTTCCAGTAAGTCCAATTCATTCTTAGCGCACTATTTTGTCTGTTTTGTTACGCAATAATACGTATACATTTTTTGGCGGAAAATTGCAAATTAAATAATTTTATTTAGATTTAAATATGGATTTCCGCAAAGTAACGCCTTCTTCTAATAATAATATTAGTATCCCCAAGTCAGGTGTAAACAAATTGGAAAAACCTGATAAGCGCACACCAGATAGCCAGTTGAACGTGTGAACACTATACAAATATGAAACAGTATGTATACAACGTTCGAAAACGGCACACTCACAAACATGCCTATCAACGAAGCCCCTAAGCAGTTTTCGCAGTGCTGTGGGAGCAGGCGTCGTGTCAAGACGTATGATCACGAGGTCAATTTAAAATGCTACGAGCATATTGTCTTTTGGGATTGATCAGCGCCATGAGATTTCCCACTCATATTATTTGTAAACTACGCAGTTAATTAAATTCAATTGATAAAAAAGTAACATGACAACCCTATTGCTTCAATGGAGTGTAGGTAAGTATTTTGACAACTAGGTTTAGTTTCCATACGGTTTCATATTTGCACTGTGATATGACGATGTATAGACGCTCACGCACCTAGCAGTCACGAACTGTGCAGCCAAGCAGCTTGGTTGCCATAGTCAGGCTGCCTAGTGGGCGATTGGCCTAAGACACCTTCATAACTTACCAGAAAACGTAGGTGAGTTGCACGTAGCTAGCGAGTGAATGATATTTATGACCAGACCATGTGTGGCCGCCCTCATTGACAACGTTCCAGAGCAAACCAGGAACGTGACCACGTGGAACAAGTAAGGCAGGTGACGGGCTACATCCAGACAGTTGTTAAATGAAAGCATCAACTGGAAATAGAGAGAAACGCTTTCAAAGAGATAATGAAACCTAGAGTAGCTATAAAAAAACATTATTTAAAAATTGACAAACACTGTTAGAAAAATATGAAGAAGAAGCGTACGAGAATTACAAACGTATAAATCGAACTTAGAAAAAAGAGAGGTAGGAAATCTCAAGTTAGCTCCTATGTAAGTAGATTAAAAGACGATGAAATGAGAATACATCTTGAAACAAGGGTGTATAGTAAATGAAAGACAAACAAATAACTTGAAATTTGGAAGGGGTAAAAGGAAAAATGCGGCAACGTTAGGTTAAGAAGAGAAGATTACGGGCTACTTCAAGACAGGAAAAAGGAGACTAAAGAGCAAGTACTGGAAATGGAAAGAAACTATAGCCGTCATTTAAAAATTGTATAAGTATATGTATTAATAAACAAATTAACTCGAGAAAGAAAGGGTAGAAGATATGTGTTAAAAAGCGGAAAAAGAAAAAGAAAGAGATTGTAAGCGAATATTAAGAAGCGTAGAGGGAATAGAGGTGGCAGGGGCGGGTTACAAAAAGATTTCTAAAAATCGGTTCCCAATTACCAAATATCTAGCGAGGATAGCGATATCATCCCATAACATATGTTGTTCTATCATCGCAGTTGGGGAATGGCACGTCTTGTCTACTACCTGAAACAAACATTGTCATTATTAGTACAGTATTCGGCACGTAACTTGGCAAGGTTTTCAGGTGGTGGGGCTAAGTTCGCGCATCGTATACTTAGTGGAACATACAAGTGATCACTTTTATCATTGGTAATTATTATATTGTAACGGCCATCAATTTTAAATAAAAAAAGTATTAATTGTTAAGTAAAATTGCGAGATTAAGGTAACAGTTTTTCGGATATATCTTCGTTATCTATAACTAAAAACAATGTCATGTTACGGTTTGGAGGGTATCGTAGCCGGTAGACTTGCACAATAGTCGTTCGATCCCGGCCTTAGGACAGCAAGGCACCTGTAATAGCCATGGTGTCTATAGGCCACGGTTGTCTTTTACCACCAGGAAAACCTTACGCTTGTTCGCTGAACTGTCACATAAAAAAAATAACCGTAAGAGTGAATTTATTAAAGAAATAAAAAAACCTAAGTGAATGAAACTGGGTAGCACAACAAATTTTTAACATTTCTTGAATGTTTGTTCTTCCCCGGCCGTTGCTAAACGTCGAGTCTGTTGAACCGATTACTACCAGCGACTGGCAGTTACTTTATGTAACGAGGAAGAATGTAGGCTACTTTTTACTACAATAACTTGAGAGGATCCTGTGGGGATTAAATTTTCATAGATATACTGAGATGCTACAATTGGAATTTTGATTTCTTTGAATTTTTCTCTTAAGAGAAACTCTTAGACCTAGGTTATAAATTACCCTTAACATGTACGTACAACAAGGGCCGTAGTGAATTTATCAAAACGAAATTTTTGCAAAGTAGTTTTTAGGACATTTGGTCAACATCCTATCGATATAACATGACCTTTTGTTGGTAATGTGTATTAGAATAAAAGACTTAAGGTAGATATTAGTGTAGCACAAGGACTTTTCACCTCGTTATCTTAACAAGCTGCGATTTTCAACAAATTGGATTAAGGTTCTGGTATACTTCAAAGTTGACCTTGTGTCATTAGGTGTTTTTACTTAGGGGGTAGATGACACCTCCTCTCAGGGGTAGTGCTATTTTACTGAAATAAAGCACGGCGATAGATAGATTGATCAATCTTAATAAACTTTTGCTTTATAAATTTTGGTCTGAAAGTTAATACCTCTCGACTTATTCGTCAGTGAATTTTAGAATTTTCAAACGATAAAACCACTTTTTTAGAAGGTTGTTCGCAAATAACTCAAAATATATGTAGAAATAATATTTAATCGAAAACATTATAAACAGACAATAGCTTTAAAATTTGCTTTACTGTGGCTTTATACCGAAAAATCAACCTACAAAAAAAGACGAAGATTAATTTTTAGGTGTCGAATGCAAAAATTGTCAAAATTGAAAGTTACAATGATTCCAAAGTTTGAAGGCTGTTTTGAAGTTTTGATCTGTATTATTTGGCAAAATAATATAGTTTTAAGCGAATTTCTCATCCACGTCCTGGAGTGTATATCCAAAAGAACTGAGTTATTGTATATTTTGCTTTAATAAAGATCCCATTGATAAACAGATTCTGTTTATTGTATATTATAAAACAACGATTAATTAAAAACTTAAGTAAAAAAATGTCTTTCATTTTACCCGACACATCCGACCGATGATTTTCTTGGAGACGAGCTGAACGTTTGCGGACGCCAGCGCAACCGCGGTATCTGCCATAGTCTCGATGGTCGGCGATCCCAGACCTATAATGTAAAAGTTATCTATAATAAAGTTTTTAAAGTTGGTTATTATAATCGTAGCTTCATTGTTGGTTATAATAACAGAGTCAAGAGTACACACACAGTGAGGAAAACAAAGAATATACTCCTACAAGTTTTTAAGCCGTACTGAGTTCTAAAAACGGGCTCTTTTAAAACAAATCTTCAAGTTTTCAAAAAAAAAGTGTGAATCTTAATCATATTTTTTTATCATAATATACTTTCCACAACACGATTGTGATGTTACTTAATAGAAAAAATATCAAAGCAAGGTTGAAAGTTAATATTTTGATGAAAATTATGAAACAAATTTGAAGATGTATAAGGTTTCCAAAACAGGTGTACAAATTCGGAATGTGTTTTACTAAATAACGTTATTTTAATTTTTGTTTATTTGATTTAACACAATATATAGAATAATCTCTGCAATTAATTCACTTACTAAAACCACTGAATGACCAAATCGCCTTGCTTATAACGTATGAGTTCATTTCCTACAAATGTTATCTATTCCTTTTTTTGTTTCAAGTCAACTGGATGAGTTTATTCTGTATGCAATAAGTCCAAAGGTTAAATGCGTTATTTCTCATGTGGATATCTTTTATTAAATACACTGAACACTGTCCAAAAAATTGAAGAAATTTTTCGTAAGGACATATAGAAGTAGTTTAAATTTATTCGAGTAACGTATGGTACAGTAATGTTTCTTTTTAACATTTTTAGATATGGGGATAAAAAGTAGCCTTTCACTCTTGAACCTCATGATTACGTCTATGCAAATATGCTATTTGCTTGCTCAGTTTCACTTTGTGAAAGGATGCACACATGAACATAATTTCGCATTCATAATATTACAGTATAAATTATCCACATTAATGATAAACGTGGATTTTTCGCGCGAGCAAAAAGTGCGAAAACTATAAAGCAGCCCATGCAAAAATGTAGCACAACTAATATATTCGTTTTTAAAACAAAAAAATACAAGTTAATTAGTTATTTAGATACATTCTAAAATTGTCCCGAATTTTATTACGCACGTTTGGTTGAAGTATAATATTTGACTTTACATGTCTCTTCAACAGATGGCGCTGTACTGAAATAGATCGCGCAAGTAAGTGGATGTCTCAATATTGTATAGCGTTCTAACGCTTCAGGTCTACAAACATCTTTGGTGTCTAAAATAGGCGACGTGTATTTCTTACCATTATTTTTGACTGTATGTCTGCATCAATTTGCAATTCATACGCTTAAAACAGAGCCTGGCATAAACCACTTTAATAGGAAACGAAACAGTTTTCAGTAGGGATGGGTCGTCGACGAGACTAGACCGTCTAATAATGTTCATGGTAGGGATGAGTCGTTGACGAGACTAGACCGTCTAATATTGGTCATGGACTTGTCGATTAACTAGTTGAAATCATCGACTAGTTGACGTGTCGGCCATGTGATCTATGTAGAAGTTGCTACGCTTACATAGGATATACCTTAGACTCGACGGTGCATCATATCATTATTTCAGATACTGTGAATAAGAGTATTTGGGCAATTTACAATATTTGTTGATCACTTAAATGCAGTAAAAAAAACTGTGTGTGTACTTATGTACACGTGTTAGAAGTTATACTTCTTCGGCGTAATAAGATAAAAATCTTTTTAAAAAAGAAAATGTTATCTATAGCTAACTTCATAGCAGGCTCCTGTTTCTCGTATAGACGTATTTTCGCACTTAACACAAACAAAATGTTTGCATGTGGGTGTGCTGATATAGGCTGCACTACCAAAAAAATAATATACATACAAGTGTTATTAAAATATTGCTATTTATAATACATACGTTATATTTTAATAAATAGCTCATTTATCAATTGATTAGGGAATTGCTGATTTTTCTTATTATTTATGTGAAATAACCGGTCACACTGGCCTGCGAGTTTGTTAGAAATCCGAAGCCGCCATTATTATAAATACATTAATTGATTCGTGACGATATTTTGTGTTAAGTGAGTTGTGATTCCGCCGCATCATTCCAGTTTAAAGATTACGGTGTTTTTACTGGTCTCAAGTGTTTTTATTTTTTAAAAAGGACATTCGACGTATTAAAGTTACGTTTGGAAACTTTTTAGGTTAACTTGCTAGTGATTTTAAAAAATGGTGAAATTGGTGAATTTTGTTTAAAATG
>NJDC01008505.1:114631-138967 GCA_002245475.1 Calephelis virginiensis
CACTAGCTTAAACCAGAGCCGGGCAAAAAACCACTTTAATAGGAAACGAAACAGTTTTCAGTAGGGATGGGTCGTCGACGAGACTAGGCCATCTAATAATGTTCATGGTAGGGATGGGTCGTTGACGAGACTAGACCGTCTAATATTGGTCATGTGTTCTATGTAGAAGTTGCTACGCTTACATAGGATATACCTTAGACTCGACGGTGCATCATATCATTATTTCACATACTGTGAATAAGAGTATTTGGGTAATTTACAATACTTGCTAATCACTTAAATGCAGTAAAAAACTGTGTGTGTACTTATGTACACGCGTTAGAAGTTATACTTCTTCCGCATAATAAGATAAAAATCTTTTTAAAAAAGAAAATGTTATCTATAGCTAACTTCATCATGTCGATTTTTCGTGACGGTTGCGCGCGCATCGTAAAAATTTACCCTCATCATTTTTTCCTAACGCGCCAAAATAAGTATAACTTCAAAAACCGACAATTAGGTCGTGTAAGAATATACTTACACAAAAATAGTTGATTTTTACTGATTTTCATGGGAATCAAACCAATGGGACCAATTCTATAAATAAAAAAATATTTTTTCAAATTGGTTTACAAATAACAGAAAAATCTACAAGGTAACAGGCATAAAAAATATAGGCGTCAACCTCCGTTTTTGATTTCGGTTGACAAAATATTAAAAAAATCTAGTTGAAATTACCTACATGCAGTTTTGCAAGCGCGTAATGGGTCGCCTACCAATAAATAGTTAAGTAAACAATAAACCTTCAAAAATTAATATAAATCAACCAGTCCATGAGTATTCCGCGTGCATACATATAAATATCACCGCACTATGTAGAATGTTGGAGTTCAAATTCGTGTGACCGTGTGCCGTAAGAAATTTAGCAATCGACGGAATGAAGTTGATCGTTGATATTATACGGCTACGTTGTTTGTGGGCGAATGAAATAGCAATAGCCGGTCCTTTGTAGGATTTTATACATTAAATATATTAGAATTAAGGTTATTTCAATACTTTTTCGTGTATTTTGCCATATTTTTAATATACATTAGTCAGTAATAAGAATCATTTTCGATTGGCATTTACATGCAGCTTTCCATACGTCTGAAATATTAATAATGCAAAAAGTTTTTACTTTGCAAGCGCTTAATGGGTCGCCTACTAATAAATAGTTAAGTAAACAATTAACCTTCAAAAATTAATATAAATCAACCAGTCCATGAGTATTCAGCGTGCATACATATAAATATCACCGCACTATGTAGAATGTTGGAGTTCAAATTCGTGTGACCGTGTGCCGTAAGAAATTTAGCAATCGACGGAATGAAGTTGATCGTTGATATTATACGGCTACGTAAAGAGAAACGATTTATTATTTATATTCATTCTTCACGCTTGTATCCCCAATCTCCAAGCGAAGTGAACAACCAGGTCACTTACAAGTAGGAAATGGTATTTAGTTCCAATGAGATAGGTGGTAAACCTATCGCTCACCGGGCACTTATCCTATACCGGGTAACGTTGCTTTTATTAGAAAATTAAGACACATTTTAATTATTTTTTTATGACTAACTTGTTGTTAACCTCGCGGTTTTTACAACTTCACCGAGTTTTTTTTTAATTTTCCCTGGGAATCGAACCCGAGACTAGATGTAGTCAAAGCAAACACAGAACCTCTAGATCACAGATGCGTAAAATATAAAATTCTAACAAGTGGGTCTCTCAAGGAATCTTTATGAAAGTGAAACCTTTCAGAATTTGTTTTGAATACTAGGTAAGTATATTAAATAAATAATTGACTAAATCGCCGTTCTTCTAGTTTTTATTATTATAATAAATATTTGTTAATATTTAAAGAGTATTCATTTATTTTCTAAGAAAAACTCGAATTATTTATAGTTTTTAGTTACATTTTGGAAATGACAACTATTAGAAACGTCTCTGTGGTTCAGTGGTCTGGTATTGGCGTAAACTACAAGAGGTCTCCTGTTTGATTACAGAGTCGGGCAACACATTTTTTTTTATTTAAATGTAATTCATATATCCATGATTATGTATATGTATATTGTGTCCGTAGTTAATTAACTCGAAAGTGTTTTCTAACTGTATTATATTTATTAGTATTACATCGCAACGCAGCGAAGTTATGTTATTTTCTATGTAGCCAGTTGATTTCATAACATATCGTTAGCTTATATATTATGTAGCTATTATCGTACTGCATTAATCTGAAACATTGTAACGTTTCTAAATAAACTTTTATTATTATTATATAAAAACTAGCTGACCCGGCAGACGTTCTGCTATTTTTTTATGCGATTTTACTAAAAAATATATATTCCTGTTACTCTGGACCTCATCGTGACCTTGTCATTATGACGTCAGGAATAGGCAAGAAGTTCTTGAGGTGTAGTTGATAGCCTATTCAACCTATGCTCACCTCTTACAAGCTAATAGGCAGAGGGGCAGATTGTCTATTCCACTCCGAAAGAAGAGGATAATTTAATATATCTCACCATAAGTGACACTCCGCTGTATAAAACTGTCCAGTACCATGTCAATCAGCTCGGGCACATTTCCGATGGAGCCCCAGATCTTGGCCTGGATGGAGGGGAACATCTCGTGCTCCTCGATGGTAAGGGTGATAAGCTTCTCTAAAATCTGAGCCACTTGCTTTTGACGGCGGGATTCATCAGATGGCTTGCAAAACCTATAAGTGATTGAAGCCTCTGTATAAAATGCAATCATTTATAATGATAGTGACTAATAAAATTAAGTCCTAAATATATCGCAATTCAAAAAGACATGCCAGTAATAAAAAAAATATTTGATACTTTTACTTTTATTAATTTTAAAATTATAAGATCTTTTCCATGATATTGGAAGGCAAACAAGTCGAAGGATTTCCTGATGGTAAGAAATTCATACCACCTAGAGACTCCAAAGGTACGTTGCCAACCTGAGGCCGGGATGTTAGGCCTACACCTTAAACAAAAGTAACTACACCGGCTATCTTATCTTTCGAAGTGGAACACCAGCAAGCACTGATGTTATGGCGGTAGGGGTAGGGGTAGGTAAGGTAGGTTCCAATCCGGACGAAATTCAAAATTATTAATATGTTTTCGAACCGCAAAGCGTTTGATTTGTGCTAACGGGCGTAAAAACTGGTAGCATCACTTTTCTCGAAGTTGCTTAATATTAATTATGCACAACATAGTATTATTAGTCCATTGCCGCCATAGACAATTGGTTAAAACTAAAATAAATCCGAATAAGTAAATGTTCATACCTCGCCAGGTTGGCCAGCCATGGTGTCATGTACTCTAGACATAAATGCTTCAACTCTATGGTCGACCCACTGAAACCCTGAAAAATTATATTTTACAAACATATATTAAAAACTAAAACTGTTACAATTAAAGTTGTAAATGTATTTTGGTTTCTTTACATTATGTATGTTCTAGTTCTGGTTCGGTCATGTGGAAAGAATGACAGATGAAAGATTGACAAAGCAGATATACAATGCGAATGTGGATGGATGTAGGTACCCAGGGAGACGAAGGCTGACATTCCACGATCAGATCACTCGGATATTATCCGAGGGTGGTGTCAAGAGTCTCCGAAACCGACGTGTTTGTTTGAAAAGGGGAGTGAATGTGAAGAAAGCCAGACAGGTTTGTCAGGATCGTGAGGTCTGGCACTCGATACTCTCTGCCTACCCTGTAAGAGAATTGTCGTGAAGATATGTACGCATGTTTTATGTATATGTGTGTGTCTAGCTAGACATTATGTATTAATGACACTGAAACGCATTACCACATTTTTTTTGTAAGAAGTCAGCGAACAAGCTCACGGCTGTCCTGATGGCCGGATGGTAACAAATGACCATGGCCTGTAGACACCATAGATGTTATACATACGTCGCTGTCCTATCAAGTATACTGTCCAAGTCACTATGGAAGGTGGAGGCAAGGCGTTGGATCCCTACCTGGACAAGTTGCTGCAATATATTCTACCACCAGTGGTCTTATTGGTTTTAAATATTTAAATTGTGCTTGCTTATTATGAGCTGCATGGCAGAGGCAAGTGGTCCATTCTTAACCTGAACCAACACAAGGAAACACTACACATTTATTAAGGTTATATCAATTCGGGTAGTTGGTCCAGAGATACTTATTTATTTATAATAACTAGTGGTCGAAATTCAACCATAATAAATTTTATTTATTTTATAAGAACGCCATCTTCATTTCTCAAAACCAAATGTATGGTGTGCCATCTGTTATCTTTTATCGTTATCATCAATATATTTGTTTGTGTGTGTCAAATGCATGGTAGTGTGGGTAACGTTTTATTTATTGATTTAATGTACTTTATAAGCATTATTATTGAAAAATATTAGCGTTCTGCACTTCTTCTACACATAAACTATAAGTGTGCCAAATTTTATGCTCATGCGTCCGCGCAGTTTTCGTAAAAAAGGGTCCAAAATGTTGGCGTCACATATTTATCTATAGATTATTATGTTACACACAAGTCCCATACCTGTATACACTCCTCTAAAAACTCTAGGGTAAGATGAGGCTCGTTCTGAGCTAGCTTCTCGCTGACCGACTTTATGAATATGGTGTTGTTGGACGGAATGCACAATCCTAAAAAGACATGTTACATTCATTTACTCAAGTTTTTTCTAAGATATTGGAAGGCAAACAAGCAGACGTATTAACGAAGCGGACTTAAGAAATTCACGCCGCCTAGAGACACCAAAGGTGATGATGAAATGCAGTAAAAAACTGACTTCAAAGTCAATGTTAGGTTGTGAAAGTATTTACTTATACAAAAATAGCCGACTTTTACCGATTTTCATGAGAATCCATCATCAGGTCCTTACCAATCTAATTTGGTATACCACCCATGGGACCAATTCTTTAAATAAAAAATCAATTTTTAATATTGATTTAAGTACAAATGACGAAAAATCTACTAAATAACATAACATAAAAAACATAGGTGTCAAACATAGGTGTTAGGCCTCGAGCAAAAATTGGTTTACCTAGCTGGTAACCTTACCCTCCGAACCGGAACACGCCAACTGTAATCACTGACGTTATGGCGGCAGCAATAGGTAAGGCGGTGGTACTAGTGCGGGCGAGTCGCTGCGAGACTCTACCACCTAGTCAGATGTCACGGTGTTAGTGACAGTAAGTCTATGCTCGCCTTTTACGAGCTGCCTGGCACAGGAAGGCAGATGGTCTATTCTCCAAAGGAGCCCGAACCACCACGGATACCAAAACGTGACCTTGTGTACAAAAATATACAGAAATATTAACCATCTATAAAAAAATACATATAAGTAGCAAAGTTTGATGTGTTACAATTTCATGGATTCAAAATAACTAGTTGTCGCCCATTGGTTGAAATTCGACCCATTATTAAGGTTCTACTGTTAATCATCTTTTTGATAACGCCATCTTCATTTATAAAGACCAACTACTTTGTTTCAAAACAATTTGAACATAGTTTGTGCGCCATCTGTGATATTTTGTCGTTATCATCAATATATTTGTGTGTGTCAAAAACATGAAGGTGTAATGTTTTATTTTTTGGGACGAAGTTCCTTACTGCGCGTTGTGAAAGGGGGCTAGATGGAAAAAAATCTCTCGAAAAGTTGTCACGACACTTTTTGTTATAGTAAGCTATTATGAGCTGTGCGGCGTGCGCATGTTTCTCTGTCTGTCTCTCTCTCTATAAGAGAGATAGAGATTGATAGAGTGAGAGAGAGAGAGAGAGAGAGAAAGAACTTTGTTCCACCCGGGTGTCTCTTGACACCTCTCAACTTTTTTTATTTTATTTTATATTAATATTGAAAAATATTAGCATTCTGCACTTCTTCTACACATAAACTATAAGTGTACTAAATTTCATACTCTTCCGGCCTTTCCTTTAAGATATAATTTAATATGTCACTAAACAGCAAAACAAAGACACGGCTCTTCCGCCGGAAAGAGGGAAGTGTGGCCTACACATCCCTCAGAGTCGCTGTTCCGTGCTCATTTTTAGAAATAACTAAAAGCAGTGCTGAGTAATGTCCCTGGTATGCCTTTAGGACATATCAGCAGTATTGCTATTGTGTCGGGTGTTTCTACAGCGTTCCTAGAACGGTATTGGGATATATATTTCACTCACCAGAAGTTTTCAACAGCTGGCCTTCGATCTTGAGATGGAAGGTGGCCGTTAGCGCACAGAGCTGGTTGTAGGCAGCAGTTCGGAGCTTTGGGTCACTTGAGCCTAGATTCAGCAGAGCCATGTTCAATAACGTCCCCGGCACGTCTTTGGGACGTATCTTTTGATGGACCGTCATGTCCTGGAAAATTGTGAAGTACCACTTTTATATGTGCGCTAAATCTAGTATAAGATTTGTGTGTATCTCTATCACGTTAGGTATTACAGAAAGAACAAGCATAATATATCAAACAAATCTAAAGAAACCACGCACCCACGCTTGCACAAACATGTACGCACATGCACGTACACGCACAGAATTTTTTTCTTTACAATATATGTAGCTTCATCAAAAAAATAATATGATAATGCTACTCGTTTGATATAAATTTGGTGTAGTTATGGTAAAAACTAAAAACATATGAAAGATAAAAGTAAAGCGCCTTCACAACCGTAAAGAGGCACGCAGAGGCACAATCAAGGCACCCACGACTAGCCGAAGCCATGAAGTCCCACAATGTGATAGGTTGCTGTAATGTGATAGGTTGCTGTAATGTGATAGGTTGCTGTAATGTATGTAAGCAACTTTATTGTCACAGTTCAACACGGTAACACCGGCAGAGGGTGGCGCCCTCTCGCAATAAACCTCCCATTGCAAAATATAGACGTTCTTTCCTTTGTCACATTGCTGAATATTCCCTTTAACGTTAAATAACTCCAAGTTGCATAATTAACAGTTGCAAATCTATCACCAATCGGGGACATATTCATTGCCGGGCAACGTTTTTATTAGAAAAATTGAAAAACACTTTTTCTTATTGTTGCCCAACCCGGGGATCAAACCCAGATTCTTGTGAAGTCGAACCTAACGCTAGATCACAGCAGCACATATGTATAATAGAAAATTTAGAAACAGATAGGTTACATTAGGCTGGCTGAGCTCCCAGCGGTTGCGGATGTGTATGATGGACTGCACGATGTTGTCACAGTCGTTGTGGATGAAGCTGAGCGGGGTCGGGTCCCCCACGATGGACAGCGAGAACTGGTTGTCGTCTACCAGGCACACCTGCAATTGTATGGTGGAATATTGAACACTAGTACTACTTCCGAGTCACCTAGAACACAACTAGTAAAACTAAAACAAAGATTTGACATATCTATTTTATATAATTCTTTTTAGTTGTTGGAAAATTGGACTCATCTCTATGTGCAAATATAAATTAAAAGATATAATTTAAAATAAAGACGTAGAAGAGACATTTAATAAACATAATATTGAAGTTTCATCAATTTCAACAAGTTCACCAAGTGCCGACGACACAATGTAGATATTTTATACATCATTAATTAATAAGGTGATCGCTTCGCTTATTGGTTTATAGCTATGCGACGACTCATATGATTGGTATTGGCTCACATTGGTTAGTTTTGTCCTTATGATCTCATTAATCATTGTTAACATTACATCAGTGGTGAAATTAATTTAAAAATTTGCGATTCCGTTCCGGTAGTGGTTTTATATTCAAGTCGACCCTGCATAAATACCGCTTGTATGGTCTACGAAAAACAGGAGATGTCCAAAAGACCATACACATCTTCTAATATCATGAAATTCATCCATTTGAATGATATTCTATCGTATAAAACAATTCATACATAAAACATGATTAGAACAATACCTCCTCGATTTCTGATGCGTAATATACGTCGTTTAGAAGAACGGGTATTCCCAAAACTTTGGTCTTCTCCACTGAGGTTATTTGTATCGCCGTGGGTCCAACCTAAGAAAAATATAAAATGATAAAATTAACTTAACGATTTCCATACTACCGTTAAATTGGTATCGTTTAGCATAATTTGCAGTTTTGTTACACATAATATCCATACTTAAATAAGTTTGAATGTCTGTCTATTCGTAGGTTACGCTTTCACGGCTAAGCCGTTGGACTAATTTTGATGACAGTCCAAAAAATATTTATTATAGCTGTTTCTAATTCAAAAATCAACCCCTAAAGGACTATAATAGGGTACGATTTTTTTAAATCGTAACTATTCTACGCTGACGAAGTCGTAGGTAATCGGTAACGGTAAAATACGATATTTACTGCAGTCGTGACAAAAATTCGATAAGGTTCACACAGAGTTTACCCGAATTGTACAATTTATTTTCATACTGACAGTTATTTTTTTTAAGGTTTCACAAAGCAAATACATAAATTGTTTACCCTAAACTAAATTACCACTGAATGAACCGTGTCGGTCCGAGCTTCTTTGCAAAATAGACTATCTGCCTTTCTCCAGGCAGCTCGAAAAAGGCGAGCACAGGCTTGCCGTCACTAACACCGTCACATCTCATTAGGTAGTAGAGTACCGCAGTGACTCGTCCGGATTGGTACGACCGCCTTGCCTATTCCTGTCGCCATGACGTCAATGCTTGCCGTTGACATGTACCAGTTCGGAGGGTAATGTAGCCGATAAACTTATTTTGCTCTAAACCTAAGATCCCGGCCTCAGGTTGGCAGCGCATCATTACAAACTTTGGTGTATCCAGCCGGCGTGAATTTCTTATCAACAGGAAATCCGTCTGCTTGTCTACCTTCCATTATATAAAAAAAAACATTTAAAAATACTAAAGCAGTTTCGAATAGAGTTCCTGGGTCATAAAAGTCAATAACATTAAGAATGTACAAACTCATGCGTGCTACCAATAAAAAAAGGCCTCTGGTTGCGCTTGATGTATCTACCGTAATTACCTAATGCACGATATACTAATACTAATCATTCGATTATAAAGATGTCTGAAGATATCTGTATTATAGATATCAAAATAACGAATTTTAAAAATATAGTGTCCCCTAACATTAAACAACGTTTCAAAGATAGTCCCTCCCTGCTATTTAAACATTGTAAAGTACTACCTCTTCAAACGCAATTTAGTTATAGAATCTTAAAAGAACAATTTTTTATTAAAACTTTGTTTAAGATATTCAACATCCTGTATTTACGAGGGCCATAGCCCATACGTACGAATAATACCTTCGGTGAGCGAACATTACAATATTTACTTCCCCGGCTTATTAACAATCTACCGGCTAGTTTGAAAAAAGTCTTTAAAGGAAAAAATATTAAATATAAATTAAAATTGTATTTCTTGCATAGTATGTTATGTTTAAGAATTTAGGAATATATTTATACCACTTATACTATAACCTATATGCAAAGAGTATAATAATATACCTATACAGGACCCTATATGTGACATATTCCTTTGCTTTGTTAATCTTGTTATTTATTTATTTTTTCTTTCTACTAAAACAAAAAGATAACAAATGAATAATAACGAGACAAAGATATAAAATGACATATGGTAGCATTTTTGTTTTTACAAACATTTGTGGTTTTTAAATGCTACTTCAACTTAATATTGTATTATGTGTTTAGTCAGTAAATGAATTAAAAAAAAAGCATCAGTAATATTACTACTGTCGGTTACACTCCTAACATTGACCTGATGTCAATATTGCATACTCACCCTGTCATCAGAAGACTCTCAGAAACAGAGGTCAGGACATTAGAGTAAGTCCAGCAGTATTTGGAAATGGAGTATAAGCTCCAATTAAAATATAGCTTCATGGCTATTTATTAATCTCGACTACAGACTAAACAGTTTAGACAGACGGTGGGTGATTTTTTTATGATATAGAAGAAATTCACGCCGCCTAGAGACACCAAAGGTGGTAATGGTGCGTTGCCAACCTGAGGTCGGGATGTTAGGCCTCGAGCAAAAGTAAGTTTACCGGCTACCTTACCCTCCGAACCGGAACACGTCATGATGTTATGGCGGCAGGAATAGGTAAGGCAGTGGTACCAATCGGGGCGAGTTTCTGCGAAACTCTACCACCTAGCCAGATGTCACGGTGTTAGTGACGGCAAGCCTATGCTCGCCTTTTACGAGCTGCCTGGCAAGTAAGACAGATGGTCTATTCTGGAAAGGGGAGATGTACATCTATATCCCGCCATTATTTGATTTTTTTGTTTGTGATTGTGGCAGACTGTGAGCGTTGGCTTTAGACTGACATAGCTTATTCATGGGCAACAGCCGATACTTATCCCCACCTCGGAGCGCGGATACCTTGGCCGCTGTAAAGCGATAATAGTCAAACTATACTAAATTTATTCGTATATTTATTTTAGGAACTTGGAATATTGCGAGCATAGTTGTATACTACCTCAACAGTAATATATCATACCTTAATAGCAACTTTAGTGTCCTTGTGGGATAGCTTGAGCGCATTGTGGAATACTTTCAGATCTTCCTCCAGAGCGAGCGTGGCTCCA
Source organism: Calephelis virginiensis (assembly GCA_002245475.1). Lineage (NCBI taxonomy): Eukaryota > Metazoa > Arthropoda > Insecta > Lepidoptera > Riodinidae > Calephelis > Calephelis virginiensis. Next base: position 125,213 of record NJDC01008505.1, read on the forward strand.
GGCAGTTTAAGTTGTTCGGGATCTACGTAATCGCTCATCTTACTGTGGTTGTCTATGAAAACTAGTTTCCGGCTGCCCTGTACAGATTAACAAAAAAAGAACATTATTCATTTAGTAACATTACATATACCATTAGATTATTAAATCAGATTGGGCTTTAATAAGTACATTATTTTTTCTTTTTTTTGTTATGATATTGGAAGACAAAAAAGCAGACGCATTTCCTGATGGTAAAAAATTCACGCCGCCTAGAGACACCAAAGGTGGTAATGGTGCGATGCCAACCTGTACAAAAGTATACCGGCTAACTTATCTTATCCTCCCAACCGGAACACGTCATAGCAAGCACTGACGTTATGACGGTAGAAATAGATAAGACGGTGGTACCAATCTGGGCGAGTCTCGAGAAACTATACCACCTACATTCTGACACTAGATTTTATATACATATACATAAAAGTACTAGCTGTTTCTCGGGAGTTCGTTAGCGTAGAGTAGGTAATTATTATTTTCATATTCCATCCAAAATGGACTATCCATGGATTTCTGAATTTGTTTTTTAACTAGATGTATATTACATTTCATCAATATCGGTCCAGCAGTATAACAGCAGCAGACCTTGTATTTATAATTACTTTTTTTGATCGCCTCGTTGGTAGAGTTGCTAGCGTACACGCCCAACTATATGACCAATCGCGAGGCCCGGGTTCGATTCCCGATAGGGCATGCATTTGTGTGATGAACATTTAGGTCTCTGCATTTCAGAGTCTGGTCTGGCTGTTTGTTATATTTAGTCTGATGTCTATTTAAGTACTTCCATGTATTGGAATCGTTGACTAACACCCATAACACAAGCATATAATTTGCTCACTTTGGGGTTAGATTCAATTTGTGCAACTCGTCCAGGAATATTATATTATGTATATAACTCACCCTCAATGGCGCCAGCACGGCCTCGTGGTACTTGCTGTACTCCCTTACCCAGGTGTTACAGTTGTAGATGTAGCAGGCGTGAATGTTCGTGGTCGCCACTTCCGGGAGCACGCTGAACCACTTCTGCAAAGCTTCACCCCTGCATACCGTTCCTTGTTAAAAATTTAGTTTGCGACTTCTTTCCGCCTTTGTCATGTACCGGTAAATATAAGCAACTTAGTATCCTCAGTCCCAGCACTTTTGTGTGTCTATAGGACACCTATTACCTTTCGGTGTTTATAGGTGAGGTAGTTATAAGTTATAACAGGTATTGGGAAGTTCATGTATTTATAAAAAAATCAAAACAGTGGCATGTCCAGAAAATATTGATTTTAATTGATAAATAACTGCATTACTTTTTAAATTTTTGTTTCAATTAGCAATTTATATGAAATTTGAATTGAGATCGACTACCAATAAATATTTGTTTTTATTTTTTATTTTATTGAATCAGGCGTTACTTTGCGGAAATCCATTATAAAAGATGTAAAATAAGCCTTTATTTTGCTAATTCCGCGTCAGTTAGGCTTGTCACATTCTGTGTCGTTTGGAGGATTATTTGCCACAACGGTTACACTGCTTACGCGGAATTAGCAAAATAAAGGCTTATTTTACATCTTTTATTTGTTTTTTATTGATATTATTGACCATGTGTGTGGGTGGAAAACCATTAGGTTTTCTCATTTTCTTAGAACTATGTATCATACAACATACACACAAATCTTCACGCCAAGTCCCTTATAAAGTATGCAGAGGGTATCATAGAAGAAATTTATCAATATTTGTTTTAACATTTAGAATAATGTTGGGCCCTATTATATTAGAAAGTAATTATTTTTAATGACACGGTCAATAGTTCTTTTTTAATATTTCTTTACGATTTTTTAATATAAGTTTCAAAATTTTATGGCTGTTATGAGAGTTCTTTCTAGTGTAGTTCTCTTCTCACATTGACACTGGCAAAATCAGTTGCCAAGTAGCGGCTGAAAGCCACTCACCACTGGAATCACTAGCAAAGAAGAATTCTTTTATATAATTTTACTTCTTTAATTACTTAAACTGAGATTGTTACGCATTGATCTTCGGTACTCACTCTTTAAGTAAATAGAGTGCGTAGTGAAGTTCATAATACTAGGGTGTCGATATAGATAGATCACTCCAACTCATTCCAAAAGCCTTTTAGACGCTAAACTAGAAAAATCTTCGTATCGATATTCAATTCATCACACTGAACCGCGTTAAAGCGGATCACAATAATTACACGAATACCTGAACCTGCTTTCCAAATTGGTGTGTGTGAAGTCCACTATCAGCTCGAAGGGTTGGTGGCAGAACGGCTTCAAGGTTAGGATCACGTGGTAGATCAAAAGGTCAGCATTCACTTCCGATATCCTAGAAAATATACCAACTTAATTTCTCTTTAAAAGTAAAAAAATCTAATTATGTATTAAGAATATCCCATTTTGTGGAAGACTATTACTCGAAGTGGGCCCCAAAATATACCTACTGTAACACCGATAGTCCATATTCTCACAAGGTTAATCTTCCCAGTTTCATCCTAATTTTAAAGGTTCAACCGATTTTTATCAAACACATCTAAAAACACTCGCACATAAGTTACCTTTAATATATAAAAAAACTAAATTGAAATCACTACATCCGTTCAGGAGTTATGATGCCACAGACAGACAGACAGACACATAGAGAAACAGACACGTCATACTTATAACACCCCTTTTTTTGTGTGTCGGGGGTTAACCAAATAAACCAAGATCAAGAGCAGCTGTACCTTTTAATTTTAAAAACAGCAAAAAAAGAGGAAAATCCCCAAGCCTTTAGAAAAGACCCAACTCATCAACCAACCAACTAACCACCTAACCGCCCAACCAACCAACCAACCAACCAACCAACCAACAGCCCAACCTTTGGGAAATTTCTCTGCTTGTTTACCTTCGACAAATGAGATAGAAGACCGGGTTATTCAACTTGCTGGTCCCGGATTGGTAGAATATATTCAGACTCTTGATGCTCTTGAACTCCTCCTTCTGGTGCATGTTGTGTTTTACTATAAACTCCTCAAAGGTTGTGGAGGACATGTCAATGGATGACCAGCGAGCGTATGATGAGAATAGAAGACCGGACGAACTGAAATAATTTTATACTTTTAGATTTCTGGAGGCTTAAAATCGAGCGAGGTTTTATACTTTCGAAGTACGCGTTAATAACTACGTCATAATGATAGATTAACTAGTCTAGGATTATTATCCTTCTAACTGACTGGAGAAAGCCTAAATTACGAAAAAGTTATTTACAAAAATACTGAATGTACTTAAAAGTACTTACGACTCAACTGGCTTGTGTTCTGGTGGTCCCAAGTATGCTAATAATGTTGCCATCTATAAAAGGAAATAAGTTATGTTAATGGCGACTTCAAGCATTATTATTTTAATAAATATATTGTGTTGGTTGTTGCACAAAGAAAAAAATGTGCAAGCGTCAATTTGCTTCGGCTTATATTAACCAACATTCTTAAATTGAACCGCCCTAATAAGTTGAGTAGTCAGCATAAATACCTAACAATGCCAAACGGCGAGGCTCAGTCTCTTAGGAAAAATCATTTGTATAATCGTGGAGGTTGATCGTCTTATCTCTCACCTTGTCGAAAGGCCTTCGTCCCACTGCCTTATGGTCCCGACTGCAAGACAGATAGTCCCCGATCCTCTCCTGATGGCTCCAGAGCAGTCTATGTAAGGCTACCACATTGGCATCACTGATGAATGATAGGTTATGGGTGGAAGCCTCAGCGCTTTCACAGTCGGAAGCAATTTGGATAAAGAATCTGGTGAAAATATTTAATACTGTACAAACCGTAACATGAGCGAAGAAGTTACACGCGCACACACACATACACGCACGTACGCACGCACGCACACAAGCACGTACGCAATTGTTGTTGTGTGTATGAAAGAGAAAGATGCAAAAAATTGACAATGATAATGTTCATTAAACACAAATGACACTTGAGAACATGGTCATGATCAGACATTAATATTAAGTATAGATAAATAATCATTGTGTGAGGAAGGAAAGAGAGATGCAACAAACTCACTTGCGTCCAGCCTCAAAATGCGCTCTCAGGAAGTCATTGAACGGCAGCATGTGTTGCTCTTTAGAGAATTCCACGTGGTTGGCTATGTTCTGCAAGATCTTCGACATAAGCATCAGACCGCGTTTCACTTGTACTGGCACACTTCTGTTCACTATACCCATCTCTTGAGGCGACACTAGGAACATAGAAGAAGTTGCACAACACTGATTTTTAAAAAAGAAATTAAATTATGAAAAAATAAATTACTGAAAGGTTCTGGAGTTTAGAACAAAGCCGTGTGCAGCCGTCATTATAATATTCTATCGTTTATTCCTTAAGTTTGCATGAGGAACCCACAGTTGTACCATATACATAATTTAAAAAATGAAAGCTCTCAGGCCTATTAGTTCCCCTTAGCGTGAAGATTCGAATGGTAATTCCAAACGAACCCACACTGCAGTTGCTAAAAAAAAACTTCGACAATATCTGGGTTAAAGTTCTGATTATTTTTATGGTGACGTACCGCTATATGATGTTTATAGACGAGGGTTATCTTTCTCATCAGAAAAGTTGTCTGCTTGTTTGATTTACATATATTACTACAACATTAAACATATAAATAAATATTACACTTACCAATGGCAGGATTGATGAATCTAAGGAACAACACTGTGCCGACGGCGCCTACGCTGGTTTGGGGAAATTGTGCGAACCTCTTACTCAGCACCTATGATTTTTAACTTTTATTTAAAATTATTGCACAAGAGGTTATTTGACTAGTTTTAAAAAATCTTCTAAAGATGTACGTCAGGTTTTTTTTATTAGAAAATCAACACGCATTTTTTTAAAGATAATACAGTTTTTTCTGCCAAATTGATACAGTTCAAATGTACTTTTTACGGTATTACATTAAACCTTATCAATTCCTCGATGCCATGAGGTTCTATCGATCTCAAATAGCCTCTAGGGTTCTAAATTTAAATAGTTTGTGGAAAAGAGAAACTTTTTAATAAAAATATGCCATGTTTATTTTTTTAAATGCCATTGAGAACTCCAAAGGGAAACGTATAAGAGATACTAAATTCAATAATGGAATGGCACTAAGTACTGATGATCTATAAAATGACTTGTCTCGAGAGCAAGATGGGCACCTGACCTGGTAGAGGCAGTGGCACATGCTCCGCAGCTGGGAGGGGAACTTGTCCGCGGAGTTGACGATGCGGTCGAAGACCTCCTTGGTGAGGTCGATCAGGTTGGAGCGGTTCACCTCGATGTCGTTGCTCGGGTCCAGTCTGCAAAACCAAACATTCTTTATACTGCTCCTAAGAGCACTAGCAAAGAGCTCTATACTCATGCGCCGCCAACTTGTGGCCGGGATCTTAAGCCAGTGCAAGTTTGACGGCTACCTCACCTTCCACAGTCCTACAATAAGCTAGTATGAATGAATAGGCAAAGCGGTCGTACCAATTTTTGGTCATTTGCACATTTCTAGTACAGTGACATGTAAGATTCTATTATTTTTTTTATACAAGAGGAGGCAAACGAGCTAGTGGGTCACCTGATGGAATGTGAGCACCGCCGCCCACGGACATCCGCAACACAAGGAGTGTCACAGATGCGTTGCCTACCTTTAAGGAATGAGTACGCTCTTTTTTTGAAGGACCCTAAGTCATAATTGTTTGGAAATACCGCCCTCGATAACTGATTCCACAAAGGTGTTGTGCGTGGTAAAAATGATCGCCACGCATCAAGATGATGGGCATGATACTTTAAACTCTGTCGCGAAGTCCGAAGGTGGAAATCAGCGGCTGGAGTTATACCAAACAACTCCTCAGAACATTCCCCATGATAGGATGCGGTAGAAAACTTTGAGGGACCCAACAATTCTATGCAGCGCCAAGGAATCAAGCCGATTGGTAATTGCCCGGTCATTGACAATTCGAGTTGCTCTACGTTGAATGCAGTCAAACGGAAGGAGCTGATACTGTGGAGCCCCTGCCCAGACTTGAATTGTTTTGAATAGTTGTAGAAATGTAATGTAAAAAGTATATTGTTGAAGTATTGTATTAAAGCAATCGAAACATACTCACATTCAATATAAAAACTATTTGTTTTACTTAAACCAAGCAGTATACTGAATTAAGTATTTAACTTTATGTTAGCTTCTATCTAGAATTAAATAAATTTACATTTGATATAAAATTATTATTAAATTTAACCTAAAACGTGCAAGCGCTTCTAAAGGTATTGTAATCCATATTTCGTCTAATACCGTAAGAAAATTGCATTTGAAGTAGTTTACAAAAACAATCTAGAAGTATCCTTACCTAGCGGGATCCACCTCGAAGCTCAAGTCTGGTTGGTCCTGAGCCTGGTCAAGTAGAGATGATATCAGCGGCTCAAGGAGAGACTGCAGGTACGTGAACCCGTATATCTTGAAACAGTACGCCATGATCTTACTCCCTAGGGAGTTTCCACGGAACAGAGTTTGCATGCAGTCAGAAACCTGCGAAACAATGGGTTTATTTTATAAGGATGCTGAAAACAGAAAGGTAAGGAAAACACCTTGATTCCATACAATACCCAATATAAATTAAAAAAAAAACTGCTTTTTATCCCCGACGGGAATTTTTAGTCACAAAAAGATGTTGTAAATTCGACGTGTTTGTGTACGCCTGCATGTGGCATCATAACTCTTAAATGAACACATCGGCGGCAATGCGGATAGTTTTTGTTTTAAAGCTGACGTGATCGAGATGGTTCTTAGCTACATAATAGATATAATTTGTAGGGGGTTATTGTAAGTTATGAGACACGACTTTGTATTCTAAACTAGCGGTCCGCCCCGGCTTCGCACTTTTTTTTATGACATTGGAAGGCAAACAAGCAGACGGATTTCCTGATGGTAAGAAATTGTCGCCGCCTAGAGACATAAATGGTGCGTTGCCAACCAGAGGCCGGGATGTTAGGCCTCGAGCAAAAGAAAGTTTACCGGCTACCTTACCCTCCGAACCGGAAGACGTCATGACGTTATGGCGGCAGGAATAGGTAAGGCGGTGGTACCAATCCGGGTAAGTCGCTGCGAAACTCTACCACCTAGTCAAATGTCACGGTGCTAGTGACGGCAAGCCTATGCTCGCCTTTTACAAGCTGCCTGGTACAGGAAGGCAGATGGTCTATTCTACAAAGGAGCCCGGACCAACACGGGGGGATATAACCCGACATCACTTCTGTTTAAGTGCTTTACCTCGACTTCTCTGTAGAATATATTCCAAAGCAATGGCGCTAGGAGGTGTTTAGCGTCGAACAAGGTGACAAGCACGCGCGCTAACTCATCCATCTGACTCGTACCGACCACATTAGCCAGTGCCATAGCTATCGGAAGCTCGCCCTGGAATCACATATATCAGATATATTCATTGATGTTTAGACAAATGATTTAGTCTAACTTTAAAATTAGCGAATTATATCCAGTTACCTTATCAGAGATCATAGTAACCAGTTGGACGAGTTGCTCAAACCGATCCGCCAGTACAGTTTCGGCCAGGGTGTCGAACTCTGTACCCTGCTGCAGGATCTTAGTCAACACTTCCATGAAGGCAGCACGGGTGCGGAAGTCGCGATGGTAGCCCAAGTCTATAATAGTATATAAAGGCTATACTACAAACCCGATTGCGCCGAATATAACAATACCTAGTATCATTTTACAATCTATATGATAAATTATTTTATTTAATACATACTAATTGTTGCCGGTGGCTTTGATCGCTATCTCGCATGAAAATACCGATGACATTTCCAAAGTAGTCTTTTTAATGGCTAAATTTATGAAACTCACACAAGAGGATTAACGTCTCAGCATTAACGACTCAGATGGTAACGCATCATTAACATCATGGCGACGTTATTTCTTACCATAAAGAAATACATCTGCCTGATTGTAAGACAATCGTCACTTATAGACACCATAAATATTACTGAGCGTTGTTATTTTACTATCAGGATACTACCGGCTACCCTACCCTCCAGCACGGACCACAGCAATGACGAGTACTGCCGCTGTAGCAGCATAAATAGGTGACGCGTAATAGCATTTAAGGTGATCTGCTGCATAGCACTCTACTGACCTTTCTACACGTTATTTTCCTGCCAGTTAAAAAGTTTACCAATACTATGCATGAGCCCGGAGTCGATGTTGGCGCTGAGCAGGTTGGACATGGCCTGTATGGTGGCGCTCCGCAGCGCCTCGAGCCGGCCCTGGCCCTCCGCCAGCTCCACCTCGTTGCAGTCGTTCATCAGGTTCATGAACAGCGTGAAGTATCTGTAGGAAATGATCATGTCGATCGTTCCATGCCACCCACAGTTAGTATAAAAGTATGAAGACCTCATCATTCGCTAATGGAATAATCTATATGTTTCACACGTACAGCGGAAAACGATCACTGAACGGAGTATTACGTCATTGCCAAACAAAGCCAAATGTGTAGATTTTATTACAAATAGTACTAGAATGTTATTATTTACAAGCTAAACGCGGTTCGTGGCAAAAGACGGGGTGAGCGTCGAGTTCATTCAGAGATGTCAAACTTGTTTCTATGGCAATATGAAATCAAGTCCATAAACAACCCCTCTGTCTAATTTTATGTTTATAACTTCAATAGTTATTATGGTATCATGACTAATGAGTAAATATTTTTTGCTTATGTATATCAGATGATATGCTTTGGAATACAGAAGGATATATTTGTTTGACCGCCTAGTTGGTCGATTTGATCGTACATTGACCAATCGCGATGCTCGGGTTCGATTCCCGACGAGGGCAGGCATTTGTGTGATGAAAATTTAGATGTCTGTATTTCCGAGTCTGGGTATTTACTAAATTTATTCTGTATTTAAGTATTTCTATGTACTAGGATCGTTGACTAACACCCATAGCAAAAGCATATAATTAGCTTAAATTAGAGATAGAATCATTTTGTGTAACTTTTCCAGGGATATTTATAGGTATTTGCCACTGCGCGCCAAAACTTAAATGTAACAAAAATATATTTTAAAGCGATTCAAGTTGTTGATTAGCCCTATTTTGAACTCAAAGGTCAATGACCTTTTTTGTCTTAGCGTGTGGTATATACTATATTTAAAGGTTTAAGTTGTTGGACTATTTAACCACTGCAATATGACCTGGTGGTAGTATCCTCGTTCGGGTTGGCCATTGCGTAAATTCTCGCCTATATAACATTCTGGCCAGAGATTTAGCACCTCAGTCTCATTTATAACCATGGGGTAACAATAAAGATGGGTATGGATTTGTTACTGAAATTTATCTAGTTGTTTGCTTATTAAAACTTCATTCTTAAATACTTTACTTAATACTTTCAAACTGCTGTGAGAAAATAGATGTTTGCATCCAGTTTTGAGTAGTCTGTATTACATAGTCTATACAATTATCTATATTTCTCTTCTTTAGATTTCCAGTAAAATCTGTATCAAAGAAATATTAAACGTGTAAAACACGTTTGTGTCACCAACTTGAGGAACAGCTGGCTCTTGGCCTCCATGAGGTCCCCGCGGTCGGACTCCTCGGGCTGCAGCGGGAGCCCCTTCAGCAGCGCCGCCACCGCCTCCATGCAGGCCTGGTCCAGCTCTCTGCCGCATCACCATTTATTTGACAACATTGCGTGCATCCACACATATTTGTTATTACATTTTTATAATGTTATAAAATTAAATGTAAATTAAATAACCTACAGAGGACAATGTCTAATTTATAAATGAACCACCGTAAACTAAGTTTATGGCAATGTATTCTGAGATACAGATGAGCCTTATTACAAATTATGGCATTGGTCACATAGCCTCCTGTTCTATAATGCAAAATATCTGCGTCGCCAAATGATTAAATGGTCAAAATATGATCAATATGGTCAAGTCGTAACTGAAAGAGAATGACCAAAAGAGTTATTTATGCTCAGAAACACGGACTTCAAGTTTTTAAGAAAAAATATGGATATTTTAAGTTTTAAAATATCCATACATACAATAGAAGAAACATCACTATACACTATAATATTAGATTGAACTTCAGTTGTATAAACCCTGATAATGCTTGAATAGTTAAAGCGGTTGGTCGAAATAACAATCAAAATAAACAATTTCATGATTCAAAAGAAATATAATGAAAACTAATTTAAATATCTTCTACGCCATCTTAACCCAATGAATTGACGCAACATGACACTTGTTTAAATTTAACTACCTTGTATTTGAACGAATGGATTTAGATAGGAATAATGAGACATAATATCAAATCAAAACATATACACACATATAACATCGCTACATACTTCACTATTTACATAATAACAGAACAATATAATAATTCACCTGGTGATAAAAGACGCATCAGCTCTAAGAGGTGGAGCCATCTGGTGGCTGGTGCCCAAAACCCAATCAGTTACGTATTCCACCATCTTGTTACGGAACTTCATTTCCTACAAATACACGAAAGTTAACAAGCAATTCACAGAAAAATAGTGCTCACAGAAGCTATTGTTTAAAAAAAAAGGGTTGCACGGCACGGCAGAAGTGAAAACTTGAATATTAACTTTGAGCATTTTTGATACTTAGGAATGGTTAGGAAATAATTTTGCACGAATTGCTTTAGTTATCAGTATAAAAGTACTATAATATATGTGGTAGAATACAATATTCGTTTATTGCGCTTCGTACACTACCATGACAACACGAACATTCGCGCAAGCGCCCTGCGCCGTCTAAACGAAACAGGCGCAGGCATGCATTTTCACCACGCCGTAGAAAGAGAGGGGATTATTCCTCTCCTACGCCGAGCCCGCTGTTTACTCTCCATCCGTCTTACGAATTTTCAATCAGATCACGTGTCCGAGTTTAGAAGTTTTTACCCATTCCAAAAAAAGTGCGCAACGCCGCTAAAGAAGTTTTCACTTAAATAAATTCGCCGGCACAAAATGTAATAAGAAACGCTAACAAGATTAAATAATTTCTTAATTTGTTTTATAAAGATACATGGGAGTAACATAAAGATCAAACCTGTCTAAACGCCAGATCATCTCTCCTCCTCATCATAGCTTCTACAACTTGACAGAGTTTGGTTTTTATATGCACAGATAGAACTGTCATGTCGAGGTGTCGAACGTACCTGAATGATTAAACATTGTGCTAAGATTAAAATCTAGGAGCGATAATACAGATTAAGAAATCGAAAGCCAGACGTTGTAAAGAAAGACACATAAATCTAGAAAAGTAACAGAAACTCGTGCTATCCAATACCGATCATTACATTTTTTACCTTATTTAACCGATCATTACATTTTTTACCTTATTTATTATTGTCTGAGACAAAGCATTTTATAAAAATTTCGCGAAAGTAACCATTAATAAAAACCAGTTCATTTTGTGCAACCCCAATTTTAGATTTCTACACAAGTACATCGACGTAACTAATTAAGTTGTTATTCTGTACTTACTTAACAATTGCCAACATAAGCCCCTCAATCGAAGTAGTACTGAGATGTTCTGCAGGTTGTCCACTTTTTTTAGTATCTAAAATACTCTTCATAATAAATATTGTGTGTTCTATGAATTGCGTGTTTATGTCTGTTAATATCACCTAAAAAAATAAATTAGGTTTCTAAATTAGGTTTAATGTTTTTTTATTAGAAGAAAAATATCACATGTGATCCCTGATGGAAAAAAACGCGCTGCTCCATGAAGTACTTTAGCCCAAATTTATTAAAAACTATATAGATGATGAACACTTAATTGAATGTTTATTGATTATCCCAAATCCCAGAATCGATAATTAGATATTTATTAATTGGCAGAATATAGAAATATCTGCCAAATTCTAAAGTACAAAACTTGATGTTGCAACTATATTTATCCAATAAATAAGTTATAATAATGATGTTGATGATCTGATTCAAATAAGTGATATAATAAATGACAAGGATTTAAATGATTTGATACAAGACATATTTTATACATTCAAATTAAAAATGAAAACCTTCTAAATCAAATCAAATATATTTTGCTGCAAATATGATACATACAAAGGCTCTCACAATTTTAAAGTGTCTCAAATATTTGACTATATTGTGGCACGCAATATTTTAAATTGCTATTATGCAAAAAAAAAAACAATCTGAAATAATATTCCTGTAAATTTTTTTTTGGTACAAGGCTCGCTGAAACCAGAACAAAGGGCATACTAAAGCGTGTATATTGTGGCAACATTACTTATTATTTTATAAGTGCAAGATTAACGCGAAACATATTACTATTTACCAGTATATGTAATGGATATGAGCCATTATTCAATCACTACATAGTATAAAACGTGATCGCTTCCTCTGTCCCTATGTCCTTTTGTATGCTTAAATCTTGAAAACTATGCAACGGATTTTGATGCGGATTTTTTTAATAGACAAAGTGATCAAAGAGGAAGGTTTATATGTATATTTTTAATACGTGCGAAGCCAGGGCGGGCCACTAGCGGCCCGCCCTGGCTTCGGTATATATATCGGTAGCATAAATAGAATTACAGTCGTGTATTGTACGAAACATTCAAAACTAAACTTACCACCCACCATTACGTTTAAACAGTATAAATGATTTATGCTCACCTGCTGCTGGGGATCGAAAAATTTATCCACAATAGCCTTAATCTGATCAAACAATATGGGATATAAGGCTGGAGCCATCTCATTGCCCACTAACTCTTTCACGTGGCCTTGTATTTGAGTCCCGAAACGTTCGTTACTGCAGAGTAATAGCCTTAGGAGTTGACCGATGAACCTAAAAAGAGACAATAATCATGATGTTTCATGATATTTCAATATCCTAGGACTTAGACTGTAATTGTAAGAGATACTGAGATTAATGTCAGACTTTTTTGGATGTTTCACGATATTTTAATATTTTGGACTGCAATTGAGGCCATGAGAACCAGAGTGGCCTGTTTTTTTTTACAATATCGAGTTTATGATTTAAAAACAGATAGGTTACTCTGGTTCTAGTCACCTCAATTGTAAGAGGTACAAACGAGTTCACTGGCGGTGTTCCAGTTTACAAAATGTTCCTTTGAACAGCGAAATACCTCTTGGCTCCACCACAAATCTTTGCATACAATTAGCAAAAATGAACCTCATTTTATTCATATTGTATTAGATAACCCATTCAAACTGTACATGTATTTCTTAATAATGCAAAGAGTTGGTGTATATCGCTACGATCAGCATGATTGTCATTCATAAAACCGATGTCTATGTTTGATCTAAAGCAGAGGTTCCCAAACTTATTTCATGTAACGCCCACTTTGAAAATCAGTTGTTTTGTAGCGCACCCCCCCCCTCGTTTTTTTCTTGTCAATAACCTCAATAACATGTTTGTTGCGCCTAGTTTAAAAAAAAAACATTTTTTTCAAGATTTATACCGCCCCCCTCTAGGCTTCCAGCGCCCACAAGGGGGCGTTATCGCCCACTTTGGGAAAGGCTAATCTAAAGTGTTTAAAAACAAAGAATATAAATAACAATATAATTGAATATTTATGTATTTTGCGTGTATGAATTTCTATGAATAAGTACGGTCAATTAAAACCCTTTTATTATTCATTAGTTATTATCTTTACATATTATATAAAAGAATGTCGTGTTAGT